>QFEU01003760.1:0-31290 GCA_003316345.1 Tricholoma terreum
ACCTGGACTACACGGTAGACACCGCCGAGACGCGGGGAGATGCCAGGGTGGACAAGTTGAAAGCGAAGCGGTAGGTGCTTGGAGAAGGAGGTGGGAGGAGGCAAGGCGTGGGTCAAGGCTCGGATACGTTTCCAGCCAAAGGGATTCGAGGGTGAATCGAATGGGCGAGACGGGTAGGGGGTGAACGGTGCAGAGGATGGGTAATGAGAGACTTTGGGAAGAGGGGTGCAAGGAACAGAGAAATGACGCCGTTTTGAGGGAGGCTCGCGGTCGTCGTTTGTCAGGTTGTGCTCATCGTCTTCGACAGCGAGGTCAAGCGTTCGTTTGAAAGCCATCACAGCACAATTTGGGAAGTTCTCGCAATTTATGTCGTGACTAAACAATCATTGTGACATTGTGACCGATCGCGTATACGCGTGACCTCGGACATGTCCCGCCATAATTTATTCCCCATAGTTGCAGTTTGCAGCGCCAGAGCAAAGCTAGCTGTGGACTCTAGCAGAGGTAGCCCACTGCGCACGTCGCTGTACTGAGCATGCAAACAGCAAGGATCCGCACGTCGGTCATGGAAGAATGTTCGTTGTCAAGGAGTCGGTGCTGTGTGGTCGGACCACGAAATTTAGGGTTGGATCCGCACATTTGGTCACGCACCCTGACTGAACTGTATACAGTATTCATATACTGTATATCTACCCTATACTGCACTTTCAAGCCCAGGGGGTATACATATACAGTATTTACCATATATAAATAGTAAATATATAGTACGGTTGGAGCCTTACTGGATCTTAATCCTTTCTTGCGCCGTAAGATTCTCTTCGGCCGCCGCGACTACAGACTCTTGTTCCTGGGTAAGTCCTCCTTTCTCATTCGGTCTTGGTACCGATTTTCCTTTTGCGCTGGTACTACGTGCCGCGCTATGTTTGTTACTAGTACGTCTAGTTACAACTGTCCATGGTCTTTCGTCGTCATCCTCAGGCTCAGATAACGGACTCGTTAACTTTGAGTCATGTCCCGTAATCCCTACAGGAACATTAACAGGAATATTTTCCCTCGAGACGCCAAGGTCTCGGACTTCTCGCTGCTCATCAGCGGATAACCCAGCGACAACGTCGCGGTATGACAAACCGCCTCTGCCAGGGGTCCTATACACCTCTGTGTCGCTAACCACCCCATCCAAACGTTCAGTATCTCTGGAGATATTGGTAAGGGACTCACCTTGAACAGAAGGAGGTAACCTCGCGCGAGAACGCAGGTTATAAGTCGAAGTCATAGTGGTAGCCATAGTTTTTTGAACGATGACAATCCGAAGATTAGTTTTTTCTTTGAAACCAAGATTTGTCGCCTAGCACAGATAGCCCGGTTGATCAGACCAAGAAACCCAATAACAAGGCGAAAACGAGTTAAGCAAGAGTTTTGTTTTTAAACAAGCAAGAGATTGGTTCTGTCAAAAATATGTGATGAAAGCGTTACAATAAGTCACGGTTCCAGCACACGGGGTAGACTCGGAGCTCAGTCAAAAAAGACAGGTTAAATCTCTTCGATTCGCTCTACGGTACGTAGCACAAAAGGTCCGTATTTATACTACGTGCGGGGGAAATCGGACGATAACCGGAATACAAACTAAATAGGAAAATTTACTCTATCGTTGTTTTTTCTTCACCCTTTTGTCTCGGATCGTCCTCGATCGATCCGAGACCCGAGACGCTCTGTCACGCTATCCTTCCAGGTACACGCACCCCTAGAACTTCCGAACGGTAGGGACATTACATTGAGAGGTGTCTCCAGTAAAAGGACATCTGATTACTAGGCCAGCTAGAATTGGCCATTTCAAAGCTACGAGTTCACGGAATCGCGTGCGATCATCCCACTTTCCTGTGGATTCGAAGCTTGTTGCCAGAGTTACGGACCCCAAAACCGCGGCGAATGATTGGATACTACTGGTACAGTTGCGGACAAGCAACTCTGAGTCGGACACAGTGCGTTTGAACAGCGCCGGGCCGACTCTTTGGAACACGGCAGTTCACGGGTCAGTCGCTCTGAAGATGGCTCAGCTCTTACATATGAGTTCTCTCCGAGCCCTCCCCCCAACAATCCGTCTACGGTAGGCCCAAACTAGTTCTTCCCTCCGAGCAGACCCATTTGGCAACACTATAGTCCCGGGCCTATAAGATATGAGTTATTATTATGATCAGTTGACTGACTCCCTAGAGGATTTGTTTAGTTCACTTTTCCCTTCTCTGCCTTGTATCGATACTTCGCTTCCGATATGATGTTCGTCTCGATATTCTTCACCACTATCGTTTTAACCGTCAACCACCTCTATTCAACTTTTGCGTCGCCAATAGTGTCCAAGGACGCTATTGCTACTAGTCAATCGCTCAACTTGACACATACACTGGTGAAACGCCAATACCAGCCCCCGAACCAGTTGTGCGACAGCGCTGAGCACTGGTGGGCTAGGAATTGCTTCACTTCGCTACTCGACCAAGCATGGGTGGACATCTGCATAAGCCTTGAGGGGGTCGGATACTGGAGGTTTGGAGTTTGTCCCCCAGGCACAATGTGCATGAACACATACGGCCCGCCACCTGATGATGCACACACCATTATTTGTCTGATTCGCCCCACAGGCCCCAACGATAGTCCTGTTGGTGGTAGTGGCTATTCGCCCACTGGGCAGGTGGGACTTATTCAGGTCCCGGATTCTGAAACTCCAGTCCCTGTGGAGCGCATCGTATCGGTTCGAATCGTGAAAGACTTACCAGAGGCATCGGTCTCAGCTTTTATTGAAGGTATGTACCAAATCTCCCAATTGATCCTTATTTGGCAATCTCTCTTATTGAGTGTCGTGAACTATGAAGGCACGGATGGAAATTACCTCGTCACCCCAATAGCAGACATGGTCGGTTCCTTGCGGCACACAACTGCGAAGGTTTGCACATATAATGACACCAATCGAGACTGTGTACCCGCAGGCATATACAACCTTAAAGCCGGGAACGACATTGACTTCACGTTTGGCCTCGGCGGCTCCCAATACGTGAGATTCTACTACGTAATTATTAGCGTTGGAGGCTAGTTGAGGAAATGGGAGGGTGGAGCGGCGATGGTGACATTGGCAAGGCACCTTGACTACACGTCTACAGTTGTCACAGAGTCCAAGGTCTTCCGGATAAGGGTTTTTTTTTCTGAGCAATTTGTTGTGGTGTACGAATCTCTTCTGTTTCCCTACTACTATTAGTACTAAGTCCGCTCTTGCATCATGCACATATACCTGGCATGGTCTGCCAGCTAGTCTACTAAGTATATTTGGTATGTTCTGATTACTAATGGCTTTTCAGATGCTAGCTGAGATTGACCAGCGGTTCCAGGCTAATCCCAACTCATCACAGTATGCGACGAGCTGTGTGCAAGGAATCCTTGCGTACTGGTGGACTCTTGACGACATTATCATCACCCACAAGATTCGAGGCATGGAGGAATGTCAAATCCTTGCGTCGTTGGTGTTGACAACTTGACATTACAGCGAGGTATCTCGGGGTCAAAGGTTGAACTCAACACCATGCAAAGGAATCGATGGGATAAGATATTGGAGAAATTTAGCTTGAACAATTGTACTCGTATGAAAATGGACCCCCATGACTTGACATGGCAGATCACGGATACGACCTGGAATAACATTCATCGGTGCCAACGATGACAAGCTATGAATGGTGGTAACAGAAGATTTGTTGGGATCTTCTTAACTTCGGTTTCTGATTGCAAACACCAGCTGTCCCTCAACAGGACCACACTGGGAATATACCTACCTACCACCAAACTCAGGCAATTATATGGCTTGAAAGATGTCAGTGGACCGGAAGATGGTTGACCTTAGAACTCCCACCGGAAGGAAGTCAAGGACTGTGGCATCATGATGTAGGCATCGTCTTAACGATCTTGTGTCCTCATCAGGGCAGCATGTTTCCTGCAAGCTTGACCAAGTATGTGCTTCAAGTAGAAGATCTACCAGAGATATCTGGATCAAAAAAGGGTATACAAGATTGATAAAATATTCAGAATACATTATTTGCATCGCCTTTCGTACAGATGGGCGTTCATCAGCACAAACTAGCTGGTCCAGAGATGCCTGTTGCGTGTGCTTCAATGATAAACAAGGGATCCACTTGGCATGATATCAACTCTTCAAATCTTAGGAGGAACCATCGCAAGAGGCCACTTGACCTTGATATCGTTGGTCTGGGGGTCTGGAGTCAAAACTGGAATGCGGATGGGAATGTTCCACGCTCACAATCGATGACCCCCAAACGAAGTCATGGGTTGGCTTCGCCAGTACCTTGTGCAGGAGCTGTTCCATGTCCTGAACGTTGAAGACATTTTTAAATTGGAGCACATCCCGCTTGTGGCGGATAATCTGATCGTTGACGGGTCGCGAGGATAAAACACTTTGACAATACCTCTACGGTCTGGGGAGGGTGATGATGAACATGGCCCAGGCACAACGCGAGACAGAACGTACCCCTAATCAAGATTTTACGGGTACTATCTCCGATGTTTCCGTAAACATGACGCCCAGTAAATATATATGCTTGCCTGTCTGCAAATATATGAAGAACGATTTCTTCGGAGTTCACGTCGGACAGAGCCTTTAGCTGTGCATCCCAAGACGCCGGCTTGAAACCTTGATGACCATCGGATATGAAGAAGTGGAGGTTTCGTCGCAGCTCGAGATCACTCCTGACAAGGAGTAGCTCCAGAAGAACCAAATCCAATGTCTGGTTCGTCGAAATTTGCAATCTCATGACGAAAACGAAAAGATTAAGAAAGTTGGAGAGAGGGGAGACTCACAAAAGGATTTTTGTTGCTTAGGAACCAACGAGTCACTTCCAAGGCAAATAATTGCTTGTTTATAGTCATCCTGGAAGCATTCAATGGTTAGGCCACGACAATCAATTGGAGCACATCTAAACACCTTTTGGTCCAACCCAAAGAACCGCTTCTTCCACCGATTCCATCCCTTCCGCGCGAGCATAAAATCCTCGTCTAGTTGCCTGGCAAACCGATATCTATCATGAAAGTCGGTACGCTAAGGGCGAAGTAAGACGGTTAATCAACAACAGCGGAGAATTCCACACATCAGGGGGAGGTAACAACAGAGAAAACGTGGATGGGGAGTAGGCAGAGTCCGCAGCTCTGTATTTGGCGAAGGCAGCCTCCTTGAGCGCTTTTCCGTCACCTTGATAAACCTCCGAGAAACACTCAGCCAAGCGCGAGGGAAGTGAACGTTGCAAAGAAGTGGCTCACTGCCAAGCTCCTGATGTAGTTCTGATGCGATCTGAGGACATGGAAAGCTCTTCAAATTCGAATTCTTCCGATTGGCGTCGACAAAAATGAAGCAGAACAAGGAACCGGTTTTGATACGCCCCCCCAACTCTCATCTTTGTGCTAGCAAAGCGCCCGTGGATGAAAATGTTATGCCTGGAGGCGTACTGCGTGCTAGAACCTGGCAACGATGACTGCTGAGCGGAGCGGGTACACGAGTCCTGACATATGTCGGTGGTTCGGACTCCGAGCGCCCGATCCATTTAGACACCGTGATAGACCTGCGACTCTTTATTACGATGAGCCTGCTATGCTTTGCTCCTTCGCCTACAGGGCCTCTGCATCTCGGGGGAGTTCGGATGGCATTATACAACCATTTGTACGCAAAGAAAACTGGTGGGAGGTGGATCATGAGGGTAGAGTATACAGATGCTGTACGTACGTTGTACCCAGAAATACGACAGTATGGCGAAATGACAACTTGTTGCACCTTATGCAAGGTTTGTTCCAGGAGCTGTGGATAAAATCAGGAAAACCCTTGACTGGGTTGTAATAACTTGTATGTCATCGTAAAGGCGGATTCCAGCCTGTTCGTAGGCCTCTGTTAATGGAAGAGCCAGAAAGACAGAAGCTCAGTCGACACGATAACGACTGAGGTATCATTGTATCGTAACTGTGTTTATAATGGGCGTAGGAAAACGGATGAAGTCTGTTATAAGGGTGAGTGTAATATCAAACTGGTAGCACATGTCCAGGTAACGAGTGACTATGTAGTCACTTCCAATACTCCCCCTGGCTCGATATACTTTACTCCTCACAAATGCGGAGAACACAAATACGGTTATGCATGATCCTACCCAAAGGTTTGATGAAAATGTCGGCCAGGTTATCAGCAGTAGTACGTCGACGTCGGGTTTTGGCTGCGGGAAACCCGCCTCCGACATCATCCATAGGATCTGCTGCGCAGCCCGAGTGAGTGCCATATACTCGGCTTCCGTCGTAGACAGCGCAACTGTCGGTTGATGCTTCGCTCCCCATGCTACAGGACCCTCAACCATAAAAAACATGTGTCCCGAGCAAGAATGCCTCCTTGTGTGTCCCTGTCATCATCGTAATCGCTATCGACGTACCCGTAGGGGTTAGCAATGTGTTACCCAGCCCTCCGTAGGTGATCTTGTCAAGAGTTCCCTTGATGTAGCTTATTGCAAGACGTACATGAGCGCCAGCCAGTGTGGTTTACCGGGGTTCGAGCCGAATTTACTGAGAGTTGAGATGGCGTATGAAAGATCCGGCCTTGTGGCAATCTGTGCGTACCTCACTGAACCTCGAACCTCGCAGTATGGCCTATCCTTCATTAAATGTCGGTCAAGATCTGTAGAGGGTGCTTGTTTCTTGGTGAACGCAATGCCGCGCTGTGGGCTGCATTCTGTCATACTGCCACCGCGGGAGAACACGCTAGAGATAAACACGTTGGGAAATGTTGATAGTTCCAGCATCCCTATCGCAGTCAATACGAATGAGGACTAAATTTGTCCCACCTAGGCCTTTCACATCGTACTCCCCCCTAACTCCTCTCTCGCATCATCTTCACGATAGGAAGAATGGACCTAAACTTATCAGCGCAGGAGTCATGGCGGAGTTTTGCGTACGAACGTTCATCACCTGCTGGCAGTGAACCTCCTACCATGCTCTAGAACATACTATATCATCGATAAGAACTTCTAGGGCAATCCCTCGACTTATTCTCGTATCAAGACTGCAATTGGAAGGTGATTCGACTTATTACTTCAACACAAATAATGCGTATCCGCTCAGGTAGGACGATAAACGGAAATATAACTGCTGCGTCCTTTGGCTCGGTGAAACAAAAAGGAGTATAAATATCCAGGTCTGCGTCAGATACTCCCCCTACTTCGCCTGAGATGTCGACACTCCTTATCACCTGCGCTCCAAAGCCCCCTCAAGGTGGTGAAGCTTCGCGTCCCGAGATTGCCACCTTCGTCAAAGACATCATGCGATATCCAAGTACTCCATACGCAGTAAATCGCCTCACGGATACCAAATATGACCCTACTATGCCCATCGAATAGTTCAAGTCTTCCCTACATGACACAGGCCATATGTTGTACTTTTCAAGGTGAGATTCACCGTACCAGGCCAAAGTCATTCTGTATATCTTACCTCATGATCACCCAGCAAGAAATTCAGACAGTTGCGAAACAGATTGCGGTAACATATCATTTCAACCCGCCGACCTGGGAAAGGGCTGCTGCCAATCTTCGTCAGCCTTACTGGGGTTGGGACAACAGTTTAGAACGACATGCAAGGTCCCAAAGTCCGTGTAGAAGAAGCCACTGGCGGTCTCCGAGGGGCAGAACGTGAATCCTGCCGAAATCGATCTCGACTAGACTCTCGTTAAATTGGAGCTCCTGGCATTCCCGTCTAGGGTGGATATCAAGGCTGCATTCGCGAGAATGAGATACGACTAGACGCTGCGGCGCGAGCCCTGTCACCATTGCCAGAATTGTTTAAATGGCACAGGATGACCCCCCGCCTTCCATCCCCGCCTTGCCCCCACCATACTTAACTCGTCACACACCTTACCACTCACGTACACAACGTGTCCGTGGACTCATTCTCTCTCTCTCTCTCCGACCATGATGGTAGCTCTGCCGTCGTGTGGCGCCTCGTTGCTGATACGAACGAAATTAAGAGTGGTCCGAACGCTGCATGGCCCTTCTGGACAGCAGCGGACTATGCAGCAATCGCGACCGGTGGTGAAGATTTACAATGTTCGGTTCCCGGTGGGGGGTGACAGTCACGGCAACGTCAACCTGAATGCACCTGCAAGCGTCCAGACAAAAAGACTTGTTACTTTCAGTGCGCCTGGTGTGGGATTGCCGTGGAGTATCTGTTGAATCTCAAGCTGAGGCTAGTGCGTTTATTGTTTCCTTCCTTTTCGCGTACATCAAGAGTCCGAGATATGGAACGATTGAAGCTGCCAGCAGGACAGAGTTCGATCACAAAACCTGCTCCCAAGAATTCCCGTGTGACGCAGCTGTTCACATATCCCAGACATTTAATCCTCACTGCTCGTCCGCACACCATTCTCGTAAAGGAGTGGATTTAACATGTTATGTCACCGCGACCGGCCCCTCTTGATTCCAACTTCCCATTTCGACGGACTATCCACATTCGTGTTCTCAAGACCACTTTATCTTCCTCCAGACTTCCTACTTGATTTTGTCCTGTATTGCGCCGAGAGTTTCTTTCGACTCATATCCTCGATACGACCTCCAGGTTTCCGTGGCATGAGCGATGGTATCCTATGCTGCCTTATTACCACGTCCTGCATGTCAATACACGTGGTGCAGAACCTTGACGCGATGGGAGCACCCACATGGTGCCGCTCTCGAAGTTCTTCAATCGCTCCAACCCTACGTCGGGGGTTAGGTCCTCCGTGTCTGGGATGCCGCTGATCCCCCAGTTTCCAACATCTGCCATTGTCTAGCTGTACTTCAGCTTTATCAGAATCGTGAGTGATGACGATCATCGGATTCGGGAATCGTTTCATCAATATATATCATGGGTACCCGCCAACCTCACAATATCCCATGACTGGTGACCAGAACCATTTATGCACCTTCTAGCCTCTCTGGATCCAACCTTGCGAATTTGCGATCCCGTAACTCTGGGACCTTGATATGGTAATCTGAACATATTAACTTTAGACGCCATCAGTGGAGAGGTTGCGAAGAAGTCACGCACGACTCGGATAGTTCTCTGATTCAACGTTACAACTGTGGTGAATACAGTGGAAGTGTCAGTTACACTTCTTTCGCGTGCACGTCGTTCCAAACAGATACAGCACTTAATCCACCATTGCTACAGAATACCAATGTCGGCCAAGTTCATTTCACCGTTGGAGAAAGACGAGTTCAGCGAACAGCTTTGCTACTACTAGATCTGCTGAGCCCCAGTCGCGCTCATCTTACACATACTACCATAACATAGGAGCGCAGCCTAACCCCAGAGTTGTCGCCGCCACGTCCCAGTGGGGAGTCAGAACTTCTAGACGAGGCTTTTCAAGGGCTTTCGCGTGATATGTTCCTTGGTTGCGACGGGCAAGTCGTCGTCTCCCCGGAACGACTTTTGGATGCTCATGTCCTCGACGGTCATAACTTTCTAATGAACCATTTTGTAGGAATAGGATTTGCATCTTTGACATGTGCCAACATCTAACGTTTGAAAACAACGAAAATGTATATTTGAATATGATTTTTGTTTCTGGGTTTTTCTCATGGTTCATCTATAGTACTTAGAGCTCGACAGTCTAGGAAGCAAGGTTGTCGGCAGGAATACTGAACGTGTTACGCTGTACCTAACAGACTAATTTCAGAACCGCAACAAGCCTACCGGAGCCTTCGGGTTGACAAGCTGGTCGTGGTGGGTCCTTGTGCTCACCACACCTGCTCGTGGGTGGCATGCTGGCATAGCGCCGCATGCGTTGGGCTTGCTCAACATGTTTGTCTTGCGTGGTTCTGGCATAGACTGTCGGGGTCACGACTCGACGACCTTTGTCGTGCTTTGGACTAGTGGTGGTGCTCTCCTTAGTTTATGTTAGAGACATATCAGCGTTGTGGATCAAGACATCCAGAGGAAAAACCCCTTGATCTGAGCATGGTTTCCAAAATCGTCCCGTTCGATTCGGAGAGCTTGGAAGCAGAAAGTACATTGTTTTTCCCAACCAGAAGCTTTGATTGGAACCAGCGTCGTATGTAGAATATCGATTGGGTGCAAAGAGATGCATTTATAAAATGCTGACCAACACAATGCAACTATCTGTAAAACAAGACCAGAAGGGATCAATTGGGATTCAAAGAATGGAATCAGGTTACGAACTCTAGGATAAAGGAGACTGCGAAATCGTCGTGACAGAAGGGTGGTCCTTCGCAACAACCTCCAGGCGCTTCTGGAAAGTTCCTTTCGTCTCCGACTTTCTAAGAGCGCCTTTGTCTGCGACAGTTGCTTCAACAGCCACAGCCGCACTCCTGATCATTGCCGCCCTAGCCCTTACCTTCTGCTTTCTGACCAACTGAGCTACCTTCATGGCCGACACGTCCCTCCTGACCTTCCCCATTCGTGTCCTTTTCCTCCTCTTACTCAGATGTGACCAATCAGCTCCAACACCGACTTCAACTCCGAATATTTTCCGCGGCGGCTTGGGCCTAGGCGGTCCTGGGAGCTTGCTTCTGTCGACGGGTTTCCATACCCACACGGTCACAGGGGCGGGTGCGGCTGCCTTCGCAGCATGTGATGCTTCCTGTTTGTTTTTACGCTTGTTAGCACCACGAGGGGTAACCGATGCTGGATTGAAGGGTATTCGTGTCGTTCGGACAATTTCTAGTTCTTTGTTTCCTTCGAGGATGGGGAGCACAGACTTTTTCAAAAACCTGTATCCGACGTCAGTGCAAGAAACAAAAGCAAGGATATGGCGACTTGTACGCACGTCATTGATTTGATTGGATGGTTGGGACGTGGTGGTGAGGGAACAGGAACTCTTTTGATTGCATTCTTGGCAGATACCGGACGGTGTGGAAGCTTCAGAGCCTTGAAGTCCGCTGGAGGAGATTCTTTCGAAACGAGTTTGAAGAGCTCGGCTGTCGTGAAACCGGCGGGATACGAGTTTGACGCGACGACCTTTCGGACGATTTTGAGACCCTCCCTAAGCGCAGTCTGGTTATGCGCAGTGACGCGCGAGAGGGCATTCAAGTTCATCGCGGGCGACGACGCTGGCAGGACAAATGAAATGTTTGGCTGGAACCGATGGAACAAATAACCGGAAAGCTTGGTGGCCGTCACAGCCACTGCTTTGCTTGAACATCAACCCCTCTCCCACAAACGCCCACCATGGGTCCTCCTCGCCGCCCTACTTCCACCTCTGACTCGTATTCATCTCAGTACTCTCTCAGTGATGCATCAACGCCGCCGCAATCACCAACAGCACACCGGCATCATCCACAGCCTTCTGTATCAAAACAACCTCAACGACCCAATCTTGGCATGTCTCCAGAGTCAAGATATAAACATAATTTAAAAGTCTTGCGAAGGCGGGATCCTTCCATAGTCTCCATTTTTGACCAGTTCAGTCATGTATGTCTTTACCACCACAACGGAAACAAATGGGAAAAACAAGGTTTCGAAGGCAGCATGTTCTTGTATGAGCGGTGAGCTTCTTTCTTCGTAATCTCTGTCTAATTTGGCAATTGAACCTGATTTCGACCAGAGAATCATATCCTCCATACGGATTCTACATTCTCAATCGCATGGGAATGGACGACCATATACAACGCATTTATCCAGAGGACAGCATCGCAGCTCAGGGCAGCTACCTTATCATCCGATCATATCCAGAGTACACAAGCCGCCGGCTAGCTATTGCTCGGTCCTCCTCGTCCAACGACGTGCCGCACAAATTCTCTGACGTCTATGCCATCCAGAATGTCGATCAACTAAAGCCAGAGGACAAGGGCGAAGTCAACACAATTGGGCTCTGGATGTTTGCGACGGATGCGAAGGAGCACATGATTGACGTCATTCAACGGTACGTCAAGGTGCCTATAAACCATATTATGTTACTGACTCAGTTGAAAAATACCTAGTCTGCATACGTACATCAAACAGAATAAAGCCTATCCCGAAAAATACAGACACGGTCCGAATGGATACTCACCTCTCAACCTGCGATCACCCACTACAGCTACTCCAAAACAGTGTGATTTGCCAAACTTATCGGACATTGTTGCACTCTAACACATCTTATCGACAGTGGACCGTGGTTTCTCGACGTCACGATCTCCTGTCTCAATCACCTCTACTCACTCTCACACTGCAAGCAATAATGACACACGCACTACAACTCAACACGCTTCCCAGCCGCATACAAGCGGAAACATATCCGAACTTGACAAACTCTTCGCTAAACTAGAACCGGTCGCTTCCAGCGGTGTTTCCTCGACATCCGCTCAATCGTACAACTCGACATCGAATATGTCTGTCGAAACCCTCTTTGCGGCTTTAGGGGGAAGGGATCTGACAGGTTCATCAACATCGATCTCCCCAAGTGCCTCCAGCACAACAAATACCGGTCTCCCTCTTTTAGATTCCATATTTGCATCTGCTTCTGCCTCCGTTTCTCGTCCGCCAACAACCCAACCAACAGCAATCCAATCATCAGCGCAACAGCAAACCTCCATCTATTCTCCGACACCAACGACACAGCCTCTTCCACAAATTCTTAATCAGGAGGTGATATCCTCCCTCCTTGGGCTCCCCCCATCCCGCACGGCATCCGCAGCGTCAACTGCCTACAGCAGTAGTGCCGTTTCGCACCCCAGTTCACGAGAAGGAGATAATGAAGATGAAGGTTATAGGAAGGGTGGCTCGGATGGCTATTCTGAATCGAGTACAGTATTAGATGCTGACGCCGAATTCGATGAGGAACTGCAGTCGGCAGGTTCAAGTGCAGGGCGGCCTCTTCTCGCTGCCGAGTTCGATTTCCAGGGTGTCACAACTAATGGTCATAGTCATTCTAATGGAACGGGGCAGAGGATCCACGGAGATGTCACACCCCGTCCTCCGTTAAATGGATTCATCACCCCGCGATCCGATTTTTCATCCCGCGTTCATAGTGCTTCGAGTTTGCATGCGGAACTGCAGCCGCGTCATGCTTTACCGGTGGAGCGCCCGCTCGTTCCCTTTGAAGCAGACTCGGACCTCTGGCCATACCCTCGTGCAGCAGCGGCGGCGGCGGACTTAGAACAGTCTGATGGTGAGGAGATAATTGAACTAGACTTTGAGGACACGAGTGCTTTGAGCGACATGGATACGTTCTCGCGGGTCCTACAAAATGGGAAGAAGCACCCCAAGGTTGGAGGCGGGAGTGTGCTTGTTAATGGGACTAACGCTAATGGGAGTGTGGGTGAGAGAGGTAGGGGAAGGAAGAAGGGGAAGAAGGAACGGGAGGCAGAACAAATGCGGATCCGGGAGGAGATCGAGAATAGTTGGGATGTGCCTGGCCCATCTATGCGTGTGCAGCAGTTGCACGAGGACGTAGGGGTGCTGTCGAGGCCTGCATCGCCATCGCCGTGTCCCTCGCCCATCCCTGTGCACACACCCCCGAGCCCAGGGGATGCTCTCCCAGTTGCAAATACTGCGACTGCGAATTATGTGAACGGCGTCACGCCTAAGAGAAGGGAGGAGGTAATTAACAAGGGCATGAGGATAGACTCTACTGCTGCTAAGGAGAGCGCTGTCGCAGCTTTTGCCGCCCAGGTGCCTGCTCCGATGAGTGCAGACAGAAATACGTTTGTGAGGGACTTGCTGACTCTCATACACGTTCGTGATCTTTCTTTCCCTTCCATATCGAGAACTTTCGAAGCTAACTACTGGAATTGCAGACTGACAATGCGTTTGTGGATACGCTGTGGCAAGAATATAGGAACAGGGTGTCATAGAGCCGCTCATGTGCCGTTTCCGAGTCATCAACATTTGTTTGTGCGTTGTCGAAACTACTGTCAAACCCCTCGTACCGAGCAGAGAACTGTATCGTATCACATTCCTTTATTTTCTTCCTCACCTATTTACTTTGAATTTGCAATCGCACAAGCTCCCTCGTTTCGTTTCCGTACACTCCCTGCTATCCATCTCTCCTCTCCATCTACGAGCACATCAGTCATTGTTATCGCTGTATTACTACATCTATATTTTACCAGAAACCGGGACATTTACAGAAGCCGCAAACGGTTTGTAGTTACATAAATCAGGCAATTAGTACCTCCTAGTTGACAGTCTGTGTGATTGAAAATGAAATACAGTCGCATTAGATTCTCAATAGAGACTCATTAGAGAGGGGCGGTTGGTCGGGACTCTGGATTGGTATGTGACGTCGACCACGTACATGGGTATCTTTGGCCTTGCTTTGCCTTCTTATCCAACTTTTCCTTTGCAGTACATATTCGCCCACTAGTTCACAAGGGCCTGGCGCCACTTGCAGTGCAAGGGGTTCGCTCGTCGGGAGTAAGAAAGCAGGTAAAAAAGGACGGCTGTAGATCCCAGTGAAGAATCTGCCCGCACACACTGGCAGTAGACAGACTGTGCTAGTGCTATATGCTCACTATAAACTTCGCCTGTCCCAGCGTTCGCCTAAACCGAAATACTTCGTTCTTGTTCAATGCCGTCGACTCTTCGCTTAGAATTGGATAGGTATAAACAACCCAGGTAGGTAACACTGTCCATAACAGGCTCCACATCGTGGATAGTCAGTTGGAATAGATTTCAAGGATACGAGACCGTCAGCCACAACATACAACATCACTGGTGTCTTCGAGACCGCCAGCCGTCGGACTCCAGGTCTCGTTGACCCTTCCTCCTCCCCCTGCCCATCATGTACGCCCCAAATCTGATGTCCTTTCACGATTCCGCCTGCAATGAACGTAGAACGTTGGCGAGCCTCTCCTTCCGCAAGGGTATCCACAATACCTCGCCCCCACCTGACGTTGCCTGACCAGCAACAACAAGATTATGATCCCTGAACTCTCCCAGGAGCGACCGCAAAGCAGTGTCATTGGATGCAATAAAGTTATCTCTGGCAGTGGTGAAGAGGATATCATATCCAATGGCGAACTGCTGCAATTCGTTCGATGCAGTATCCCCCGCCTCTTCAATGCTTTCCACTTGTTTCTTACCCATGAGCACGAACAATTTCTGAGCCTTCTGCGTGACCGATGCCAGAATGTGCAAGGCAGCCGTCTCCGTCATCGCGGTAGCATTTTGTGCGGAAACGTCATTCTTTCTGCGGGCGCCGCCTCCATGCGCCCCAGATAGTGACGATCGGTCTGCGTACGCGAGCTCGAAATCGTAAGATGCGAGCGTGGTGAGATCGTGCCATAACCAGGCATACCCACGAGAGGGGACGGATCCAGGCGGAGGAACTTTTTGTTTCCGCGCAGATACCTCTGACGAAGACCATAGTAGCGCTGCGTTTATATGATCTATAGATGCAACAATGTGAATGCGAGGATTGAGGGCCAGGAGAGCCAAGCATGACTTGGCTTTCGCAGAACGAAGAGGAGCTGCATCGATATTGTGAATGATGATGTAAAGATGGCGTTTTTGTGTGGATTCGGCAAAGAAGTCGTAAATACGTCTAGCCTGCCTTTCGATTGTGGTGGAAGTCACTTCTAGTGACGAGACTCCAGGGACGTTTTCAACGGAAGTAAGCAAGTCCTTTATGGTGAAGTCAGGCTGGAAGCCATTTGCAACCACGACATAACCTGCTTTTGAACAAAAGTCCGTTGCAAACTGGTTAAGGACGCGCCTCTTGGATCCAAATCCGTACATTAGAAGGTTGAAACCCTCAGCCATTTCCCGCAGAAACCTAGAAAAGAGGAGATCTCGCGAAGGCTCTGAAAGCAAGCTCGGTTGCATTGGTTTCAGGCCCGGTCTTGTCGACGCCGAGGAAATTGCTTCAGCGTACTCATCGGCCGTCAGGGGTGGCACAAGGGAAGAGAAAACATTTGTAGAGGTCTGCGCACGAGCAGATGATTGGGTAAAGTAGGCATCGAACGCAGTTTGAACTATGATGTTGCCATTTGCCTGAGATACCACCGCGTCGACCTTTCGTTTGCTTGGCGTGTTGGTCACTGCATGAATGTCTTCATCATCCGAGCCCGATGCCTCGTCCGAAATCGCGTCGGGTTCGTCGTTTTCATCGCTTGAAGGGTCCGAAATCTGAAGGTTTGTGTTGACGGGCCGACGCATTACATAGGCTGCGGTGAATGTGGTGTGAAGTCAGACGCCACAGTCATAAATATAAAGATCGATTATCATCGTTACATTCTCTAGCAAAGCAATACTAACTTCAGTCAATAGTTTATGAAGGTGAACCACCAAGACAATTACTACGAAGTATACAGGATGGAAGTGATAACGAAATGATAGTGTAGGCTGCGACTAATGTCATCTGATCTTCATGCCCCCCCGAGTCGAAGCGCCGATCTCAGCCTCTCAAGTGCCTTCCCAAGCTCGTTGCGGCCTCTTCCATCGGGGCCCACACCCCAAAATGCATCCTTGTCGGAATCCTAGCAGAACATCAATATTCATCAACAGCTCACGCCGGCAGAATGCATACCTCTACAAGCTCAATATTCCCAGTTGCCAGTAACTCCTCTTTCAGGTCGCGATGCTGCGTAAACTTGTGCCATAAAGTGATGTTCATCTGTTCAAAATGACTTCAGAACTATAAGGCACGGTAAATATTTCGACTGGTATACCTTCTCGATCTTTACATGATTCCAATCAGATCGGACTTCGTGCTGGTATTTCCGAGCCTCGGAAAAGGCAACACTTGGTTTGTCGGAGTAAGTCCTAATATGCTCTGCAATATGCGGCCGGTATTTCTGAAACTATATCATTGTGCATTAGAGCGACATCGGGAACGCATGAGAAAACCCGCACACATACCTTGAAGGACTGGAACAGATGTTCGCTGGTTGGATATATTTTGCCTTCATACGAAATAGGGTGGTAGGAGAAGTTGGTAAATCCGTAGTGAGGGTTATGTTTATGGTAAAACAGGATTCGATGGTGTTGTGGCTTCTTAAGAATTCCTGGCCGCCGGACCGCCGGGACGTTCCCGTGAATATGACGCGAGTGAGACCATTCCCTAGGTAAATCAGCACTTCAAATAAATAAAGGCGGTAATATGGTGCATACTCCGCATGTTCCATCGAACAGAACCCCCCCACAGCGGGGCTAGCAGCTGCAGCACACCCCAGAAGTGCACAAATCCCCGGATCGTTGGTAGAACACCTTCGCGCACAGGTTTTGCTGCAATACGTATATCGATTTCCCCCTTTGATCTCTCGTGGATATTTGCCGCATCCCTGTCGTCGTTCAAGTTTTTGTAGAATTGATGTAGTCAGAAAGCGCGCTACTTACTGGGCATAAGTCAGTGGTTACAGGTATTTGAACGTTCATCATTGGTGGTCGCAACTTCGACTTCTGCGCACATGTTTGACTGCAGTACCGATGTCTATAACCTCGTTCGATAGCTTTAGGATGCAAGCCACATTCCTGTCAAAATCATAAGCATTCTTGTAGATATCTCAACCCAGGAAATGTGATCACCTCGCAGCGTTCATCGAAATAGCTTACACCATTTCTGGTGAATCTCTGGGGCCGTCCAAGCTGAGCCGGGCTTACGGCTGCCCTCTTTGCACATGCCCTGCTACAGTAAGGATGCTTGATCCCATTCTCGACGATTTTAGGGTATTGACCACATTCCTAGTAGTTCAAGGAGTTAGTGTGCGGCATACCCCAATCGTCCCTTGAGGTAGTGACAACATACCTCACATATGTCGGGATTACGTGGAGGGGTGAAGGTTTTCGGCGGCATTATCGAATTTGACGGAAGCATCCCGAATGAATGCTAACCGGGTAATCTTTCGGTATTATATATCGCCGCACAGGATTGGTACACACCAAGTGTCGCCCATGAGCTACAGATCTGATCAAATGATGTAGAACTTGGCCTCGAGGAAATGGAGTTTCAGGCACTCACCGATAGCGATTCCTCCCCTCGTCACGGGGCGGCGAGTGCCCTTGTTTGCTCCGGATCCGAGCGGCCCGGCCGTGACTATATTCGGCAACGATGGCTCTCTAGCCTCCCGCCTTCCCCACCCCGCCGTCTGCTTATATCTTGATCGACACCCTCCCAGATCGATCACCTGCTGCGCCATCTGCTTGTGGCACCAGTCTCGACGTATCTCTGCTCACTTCACCCGATCTTTTCATTCAAGCTCAGGAGGAAGACTACATGGATGTTGACTCCTCGAAAAAGCGCAAAACATTCTCGTCATCCTCCATGTTGCATGGGCTGCCGTTTCCGGGAAGGCTGGTCAACGGTGCGTACAACATCGTGCACCGCGAGCTGTGAGTCATCCCCCTGGTTCTGCTGTGTTTCTCGTGGCTAACTGTCGACCCTTTTCCACTCTCCCTCTCCCCCCTTCGTCTTTTCTCTCTCTTTCAGCACCAACCTCTCGAAAGCCAACCTCAAGGACTTCTTCAATGGGTTCCGCCTCCCAGTCACAGGGAACATGGCGAAGCTCCGGGAGCGACTGCAAGGGTTCAGCGCGAATCGGAAAAGTGGGTGCCCTACCCTTGTCGAATAACAGCTCCTGACCACGTCGACAGCCTTCTGCCTTCTGCCTGCATCAGGCATCGAGCTCCATGAGACAGGAGTATCACAAAGAAGAAGAAGTCAACAACGACAACGACAAGGGGAACGACCAAGCAATCTACGCGACGGCGTGAGCTGCTCATTAGCAGCAGCGTGGACGACATGAATGGCTCGCAGATCGTGCATGTCCCCACCGAGAGGTCAAAGGATCCCCGTACTAACGAGGAAAGGTTGCAGCTCCTCGCGTGGGTCAGTCTGCCCCGTCCTCTCAGTCCCCCTGATCCCGAGTACTTGCTTACTGCTGCTGCCCCCCCTGCCCTCCAGGCTGTCCACAACCCCTACCGAGGACCAAGGCCTGTGCAGGACCCATCATCATGTTTACTAACACGTTCGACGCCATTCACACAGCTGTCCACTATCTACGTCAACATGGCCGTCTCATCTTCGGTAGGCCTCTCGGTTTTCCTTGCCTCGGTGCTGATCATCACCGCATGCCCATATAGCAACCCCGTTCTCGAGCAGCTCAAGTAGACTCAGACAAACCTAGCAACACTTGCCAGTATCATCCTCTGTCCCACTGAGGCGGTGGCGGCATGCCCTCATCCTCCTCTCACTTCTGGTGATTCGGTCCCCAATTTTGACGGCCCTCTGGATGTGAACATGGCTGTGGATGGTCCTACAACTGGAGCTATTCCCTCGACGAAAGGCTCCCGACCCCTCTCTGTGAATGCTTCGCCCAGCTCTCCTCCTGAGGACGATGGCGCCCAGCAGCCATTGGGGCAACTGGGTGGGACAGGTGCCTCATGCTTGGTGATGGCACGTCCCTGTTCTTCTCGAAGGCGAGCATCCCCGACCTACCTGCCGTTTCGTTTGCGAAGGATGTCCCCCAGCTGGTCAGACTCTAGGATGACACTTCTGTGGAATGGGATCCCTCTGACGCTGTACTCCACATCTGAGGAAAGCCAATCACACTCAAACGTTGGCTGGATCTATATCGCTATCGGAAGACTGGCCAGTGGGCTGGTACGAAAAAGAACTGGGCTCATCGGCGCGTGGGTATTCTCGCTTGGGACTCGGGTGTGTATGGCTTGGGTTACTGATATCAAGTTTACATGGTTACCAGAATATTGTGCGGTGCTGGCACCAGCGCTCCAAAGAAGGATTCTGGACAAAGTTCACCATTGATGGTCACCGGATGTCATACACGGCTATCTCGAACCAGCTGAAGGGGCACACCTTGTCAGAGACAAGGAGTCTGCAACTGCAAAGTGTCATTGTAGCTTACAAACTTGCACGGTGGTGATCATGTGGCGGTGTATGCACGGTTTCTGAAAATGATAGAACACACCGTGCCACACCGCAACCCGTCTGATGATGTCGTGGGCATGGACAGTTTTTGAGGAGCTTGCAACGATTATCTAGGACTAGCAGTAGTTTTTACATCCAATATAATTGTATGATTGTTGTTTCAACTACTGGTGTCACCACTGCTACGCTGTAGACCACACTCAGTGTTAACTATGCCTGAGAGACCATTGCGTTGACTTTTTGTTTGCCTGGCGTGTTGGTCACTGCATGAATCATCTGAGCCCGATTCCTCGTCCGAAATCGCCTCGGGTTCGTCGATTTCATCGCTTGAAGCGTTTAAATTCTGAAGGTTTGTGTTGACGGGCCAACGCATTGCATGCGGTGAATGTGGCGTGAAGTCAGACGCCAGTCATAGAATCAATATACTTATATTATCATCGTTACATCCTCTAAAATGCTCGGGGTATGCGGTTAAGCAATACTAACTTCAGTCAATAGTTTTTGGATATGAAGCGTGAACCATCGAGACAATTACTATATAAAATGGAAGCGACAACGAAATGATAGCGTGATAATTTCATTTGATCTTCATGCCCCCCCGAGTCGAAGCTCCGACCTCAGCCTCTCAAGTGCCTTCCCAAGCTCGTTGCGGCCTCTTCCATCGGGGCCTACGCCCCAAAATGCATCCTTGTCGGAATCCTAGCAGAACATCAATATTCATCAACAGTTCATGCCGGCAGAATGCATACCTGTACAAGCTCAACATTCCCAGTTGCCAGTAGCTCCTCTTTCAGGTCGCGATACTGCGTAAACTTGTGCCGTAAAGTGATGTTCATCTGTTCAAAATGACTTCAGAACTATAAGGCACGGTAAATATTTCGACTGGTATACCTTCTCGATCTTTACCTGATTCCAATCAGATCGGACTTCGTGCTGGTATTTCCGAGCCTCGGAAAAGGCAATACTTGGTTTGTCGGAGTAAGTCCTAATATGCTCTGCAGTATGCGGCCGGTATTTCTGAAACTATAACATTGTGCATTAGAACGACATCGGGAACACATGAGAAAACCCGCACACATACCTTGAAGGACTGGAACAGATGTTCGCTGGTTGGATATATTTTGCCTTCATACAAAATAGGGTGGTAGGAGAAGTTGGTAAATCCGTAGTGAGGGCTATTTTTATGGTAAAACAGGATTCGACGGCGTTGTGGCTTCTTAAGAATTCCTGGCCGCCGGATCGCCGGGATGTTCCTTTGAATATGACGCGAGCGAGACCATTCCCTAGGTAAATCAGCACTTCAAATAAATAAAGGCGGTAATATGGCGCATACTCCGCATGTTCCATCGAACAGAACCGCCCCACAGCGGGGCTAGCAGCTGCAGCACACCCCAGAAGTGCACAAATCCCCGGATCGTTGGTAGAACATCTTCGCGCACAGGTTTTGCTGCAATACGTATATCGAATCCCCCCTGTGATCTCTCGTGGATATTTGCCGCATCCCTGTCGTCGTTCAAGTTTTTGTAGAATTGATGGAGTCAGAAAGCGCGCTACTTACTGGGCATAAATCAGTGGTTACAGGTATTTGAACGTTCATCATTGGTGGTCGCAACTTCGACTTCTGCGCACATGTTTGACTGCAGTACGGATGTTTATAACCTTGTTCGATAGCTTTAGGATGCAAGCCACATTCCTGTCAAAATCATAAGCATTCTTGTAGATATCTCAACCCAGGAAATGTGATCACCTCGCAGCGGTCATCGAAATAGCTTACACCATTTCTGGTGAATCTCTGGGGTCGTCCAAGCTGAGCCGGGCTTACGGCTGCCCTCTTTGCACATGCCCTGCTACAGTAAGGATGCTTGATCCCATTCTCGACGATTTTAGGGTATTGACCACACTCCTAGTAGTTCAAGGAGTTAGTGTGCGGCATACCCCAATCGTCCCTTGAGGTAGTGACAACATACCTCACATATGTCGGGATTTCGTGGAGGGATGAAGATTTCCGACGGCGGCATCCAATTTGACTGGAGCATCCCGAATCAATGCTAACCGGGTGAGTAATCTTTCGTTTTTTATAGATCGTCATACGCAGCAAAATTGGTACAAACCTACGCACCCAGTGTCGCCCACGAGCCACCCGGCGTGTCACAGACTCACAGCTTGGCCTTGAGGAAGTGGGGTTTGAGTGGGCAGCCTGAAACAGCTTGCAGGCACGCACTGATAGCGACTTCGGCTAGGTATCCGTACATGATGGGCAGGCGATAGACCTCGTGAGCAAGTGCATGTTGGACTGAGTCTAAGTTGAAATGATGGCTCGTGCTTGCTATTGCGCTATAGGAGGGCCCCGATAATACTTGAGTACTAATAGTAAAATTTGAGTTTGTGTCATTTTTGTCCAGACAATTGTCTCTGTCCCAGGGTGGATTGTACTATCAAAGGTTGGACCTAAGGGTTCCTGGTGGAATAACAGTGAAACAAAATACTTACATATCTCAAGCTTTGGTCAGATGTCCAGCACCTATATTAGGAAGGACTTGAGAACAATTTTTGAATCAACCATGCAGCCCTTATGGGGATTCTCTGACAGAGGGTGGGAAATTGAGCAAACCTGAGAACTCGGCCAATCAGAGGAGCTTATTGTCTTTTGCATGTGACCTTGCCAAACAAGAAAATACAACTCAATTTGATTCTGGCAGTAAAACTGCCATAACTTAGTCAGTTCTCCACAGATTGGCTTGGTATTTTTTATGTGTAGGGGCAAATGCATTGGTGAGGTGTTCGGCACATCAAAATGGGCCAATTGGTTGATCTTAAAATTCACATTTTTGGCCTATTTAGGGCATTCTTGCATGTTCAACAGTTCTAGCAGTGGCAGGAGAGTACAAACTGCCCTGAAAATATTCATGCACCTTCTTTAACATGTCTCACTAATGCCCTCAAATGCCTGATACATATATGCATCATCTCATAATTTAGCAGTTATTCTCCTTCAGCAGTCCCAATTAGGCAACTACAGGACAGCTTGACATGAAATGGCTCTCAAGCTTCAGGCAATGGTTCAAACCTGGTGGAATTGTTCCAGAACCAAGACAACATGATAAAGAAGGTGCATCAATATTTTTTATGACATTTGGTGCTTTCCTGCTATAGTTAGAGCTGTTGAACATGCAAAAATGCCCTAAATTGGCCAAAAAAATGTGAATTTTAAGATCAACCAATTGGCCCATTTTGATGTGCCCAGCACCTCACCAATACATTTGCTTTTACACATAAAAAATACCAAGCCAATCTGTGGAGAACTGACTGAGTTATGGCAGTGTTACGGCCAGAATCAAATTGAGTCATATTTTCTTGTTTGGCAAGGTCATGTGCAAAAGACAATAAGGCTCATGTGGGTTGAAACATAAAGATGGGTGCAATTATACAAAGGACTATTAGTATCTATGACATGAGCAAGTTTTAAGCCAAGAGTCAGAACATTGATGCTGGGTGAGGCATTGCCATATCAGGGGGTCAGGGTCTTAGAGAACATGCCAAAATATCACATGGCCACCCATCAACCAATCATATCATGAATTGAGTGATCCTTGGCAGGTTTGCATTCATCTTGATAACTTCTTGATAACTTCCTATATGTAAACCTTCAAATGTATGCATATACTGTGGTAAGTGATTTGCTGCCTAGCCACTAAATACTGAAATGGCCAAATACCCAGGGTGGCTGAGTACTTGACCTTTGATAATATCTAGGTTGATAAAAAATTTCAAGTTTCATCCAGGCAGACCATTACTGGGGCCAAAATTTATTTGGACATAGGTACTATCCTAGCCTCTTACTAGTGCCCAAAACAGCTAAGGTAGGACTCAAGCACAATATGCCAACATCACATGGCATGACTTTGGTCAAATGACATGTGACTTCAGCAAGATCAGAGTGATTAGATTGCATCAATCATGACAGATTATACTTACAGATTCTACAATATTTGTATTTATAAAGATCAATACTACAATTAAAACATATCATCCACCTCCATATCAGTTATTAGAAATTCAGGAAGAACTCTGTGGCCATGGTACTTTTTTCCTGCCCATGCAGCTTGCTGTGTTGATCACATCAATTAATCATATACCACATGTATTTTGTTAATGGTCCCTTAAATTAAAAAATTCAGCCATGCTAATCTGTAGATATTAACTATATGAGAAATCTGGCATGGCTCAAATTTCCATTTTTGCAATGTTTCAACTGCCATTAACCTTTTGGTAGAAAGTAGTAAAATTGTCATGCTTTATCATGTGATGTTGGCATATCATGCTTGAGCCCTACCTTAGATGCTTACAGTTATGGTGTCTTGATTATAGCTAAAATGCACTAGTTTCTTCTCTTTAGTCATGAGCACATCCTCATTTTCAATGTTATGCTGTTTAAACTTTTACCTCAAGCATGAAACTGTTCAAATGATAGTATATAAGTGAATGAATGATGTCAGACAAACATGATCAACCCTTAAATGTAACATACCTGAGGGCATAAAGATTGAACTACAACTGTTATTGAGTAAAGAGTCAAATCTATGGGGCCGCCTTTCAAACTTTGGATGGCAAAATCAGATATGAAATCTGGTTCAGACTATCATCAAAATGACAAATACTAACTCCCATACTAGTTCCTGGAACTGTACCAAACATGAAACTTCTACTTTATATCCATTGTCAGATGAACAACTTGAATAGCAATCAGCATGGATAATCATGAAAATCTGAGTCAAGTTTTCTCACCTCTAGTGCATCTTTGCTACATTTCTTGCCATTTGGGCCTTTCTGACCATCCAGCCCACCTATCTCTGGATTGTGAGGGACAATTTTTTAGTATCTTAGCTACTTTTTGTCTCCCACCAGACTTTTGGCATTCTTGACATCACCTATCTGATTTAGCTCTCCAGCAAGATACACATTCACATATACTTCAGTACCAACACATTTTTGCTGGTGATGAGAAACAGTAGATCCTTGACATGCTCTAGGGGTGGGTGTCTTGTCTTTAGCAAAGTCTCTATATTTGTTGTCTGAATTTGAGGGTTGGGGTTACGAAGGAGTGGAGAAAATGTCAAAACTCAAGCCTTTGGGGGAGCCTGAGGAAAAGCCAAATTCCACAGGAGAAGGGGCAGAGGAGGTAATAGTGTGTCTGAAAACATTGCCCAAGGATAGAGTGAAGTGGCTACAGAAGCCAAAATCACTGAAGGCAGTAGAGACATCAAAAATGAAATTATTGGAGTCCAAGAGTGGGAAACTGACTTGACCAATGCCCAGGGAGTCAATCAGCAATTATTGAACTTGTGGCAGATTTGCTGAAGCTTTGCTTTTTTTATGTGTGCTCTGACAAGAAGTCTGGCCTAATGCAATGCAATAAATAGTGGGCCTTTCCTTGGCCCCAGCATCAGAAAAATCTAGTTTTTTCTTAATGAGACTTAGCCATACTTCAAGTTATCACAACTTAACAACCCTTCTAAACACCTCCAAGTCAGAAGCCACTAAGCCTGACTGTACTTAGGCTAAGCTAGGTCATGCCATGAATTTGGCTTACCAGGCCAATCAACCTGCTTTCCTGACTTGATGTACTGTTTGGTGTTGCGACTGGGCATTTTTCTGCTTGATATTTTTAATTACAGCTTTGAGTTTGCAAACAGTGGAGGCATAAATCCAATGTATATTGATTCTGTTATACAAACTTATTACTGGAGAAAAGGATGGCAAAAGAAGATACAGCTATTGCTGTACATGCCCTGAGGGGTGAGGG
Organism: Tricholoma terreum; assembly: GCA_003316345.1. Classification (NCBI taxonomy): domain Eukaryota; kingdom Fungi; phylum Basidiomycota; class Agaricomycetes; order Agaricales; family Tricholomataceae; genus Tricholoma; species Tricholoma terreum. Next base: position 25,677 of record QFEU01003760.1, read on the forward strand.
GTATGAGAACACAGATGGTAGGATCCTGTTGTTTATAGCTCCAGCTATTGTCAGTGTCTTTCTCCTGTTTGGCAGCCCTGCCATTGTCAGCAGCCTCCAATTGTCAGTACCAGTCCTTCACCATGGTTGTATACCCACATCAGGGATGTCCTCCCATCATCATCAGCAGTCTCCTACTGCTTGCAGGTCATCCATTGTTGCCAGTATTCCCCCTTCACATTCCTACCAAACCTCTGCCATCATGCCTGTCATTATTATTAGCCTCCTGTCACTGTTAGTGGCCCCCCATTTTCATTGATAAACCCATGTTGTTAGCAATACCTGGGTACCCCTTGCTATTGTTTTGTGGTGCCATTGGTTTAAGCAGCCCTGAGTGTTGTCTTGAGATAATATTGGTTGTTAGTGCATCATTGAGGTGGTTTACGCATAATTCCATTAATTCAATATGTAGTAGATGAAAAGAAAAAAAGAAAAAGACATACCCATGGGTCCAAGGGTCACCCCTCAGGCTATTCCCTGTCTAAATTATTCCCTGCTTGAGGCTGTTCATTTGTGTTCCTATTATATGTGCTAGCTCTGAGGTGTTGGTGTGTGTATTTGTGGTCATCATGGCCTACTTTCATGCGGGAAGCAACAGATTATGAAATGAGAACAGCATACATCAGGAAAAAAGCAGATGTCTAGGTAGCAGTATATAGCCATTGTAGCACACATAGCCCCATAGACTGCCTCCTGATTTATAGCACTTGATAGCAACATGCCAATTATTTATAGTGCTATCACTCCTACTGTAGCACCTGTGAGAATGACCTTGCACAACATAGTTTCCATAATTCCATAGAGCAGTAGCTGCCATATCTCTACAACATACTGTATAGTTCAATCTAGCATTGTCTTGAGCACATATAGCTTAATGTATTCGAAGTAAAAATATTAGATTGCCAAAAACGGATCATCAAAAGTAAAATAAACATAATGCAATGAAATCAGTATCTGCTAGTCACTATCTCTATTCTTGCCATCAGATTCAGTCTGAGATTCATCCTCATATTTCTTCAGAGCAGCAATGAATGCATTATCAGAAATGGTAGGTGCACCAGAAGTAGAAATCGGCTGTGCACCAGCATGAAATCTGAGCAATTGATTAGCCAGTCAGACTACCAAGGAGCTGTTTATTGTGTACCCGCCATGGTTGTAGAGCTTGATGAGGATATTGGTCAGAATCTGTTGCTTTGTGATCTTGTCGAAGTGCTCAAGGCAACAGATGTGATTTTCATAGATGTCCTTGTAGAGAGCAGTGCTGAACAGAATATCAGTCCTGACACTGGTAATCCACTCATCAATGCAGCACTTGATCTAATTAAATATGTGAGAAGTTGAAGAGAAGATTACATGAGTATGTATTGCAGCAAGCACAAGCACAAGAGCCGAGATGGTGAGCGGACTGAACTGCGTTGCATGAATGACACCCTCATCTTGCTTGTTGCGAAACCACATCACATTCACAACCTTCTGTAATATCTTTGCCTGGTACATGTCTTTGTGCATCATTGGGTTAGCATCAGGCACCTTCACAGCCATTTAAATGTCATTATAAATACCATGGTGTAGTAGAGGATAATATCAACCTTATAAACAAAACCTTTACCATCCTTCAAATCTTCTGAAGTCTGGTGATTTCTTGCAATGATCTTCCAGTTGAGTCTACTCTCAAACCTGAAAAAGGCTTCCACTAAGGGGCACATCTTTGATTTGAGTTCACCACAGAGCTGGAAACCATGGCTAGTAATCTGCAGCCAGTGAGGAATTAACATACATCAATTTGTACAGTCAGCAGGAACACTTAACAAGCTTGGAAATTCGAGGGGTGATGTGAGCTTCTATGTCAAGCTGCACACACACATCTTTCCAAACTTGTGCAAGTATTTCTGATTCCTTCACATTGTCCAGAAAGGCACTGACCGTACTGACATTTGATCAGTAGTTCGAGATAGCTGCAAGAATAAGAGCTTTCATGGTGTCATTGTAGTCAGCTGCCTTCAGGCGTCCACTTGAGGTTTTCAGTACTTTCAAATCTCTGAGGGAGTTACAAGAAGATGCCTGCTGTTTGAGAACATCCTTGGGGTCAACCAAAGGTGCGCATGAAGGACTATGAGAGGTATTACTATGATGATCACAGAAGAGACCATCCAAGCTATTGAAGTCACCACTGCCATTGGAATTTCTGTCAGGGGAGGGACTGGAGGGGGCCATACATTGACCATGAGTCTTAGATTGCACAAGCGAGCATCCATGCTACAGATTTGATCATTAGTTGGTGATTAAGCAGCAAGAGGTTACTGTACATTTTCATCAGAGGTATCTTTGGCTTCATGAGCAGCTTGAGCATGAGCAGCAAGTTGGTGGTCATGTTTGGCAAGATATTCGGCTTTATGAGCAGCCTGAGCATGAACAGAAAGTTGGCAATCACGTTTGGCAAGAGCTTTGTTTTTGAGGATCACTGATTTGGAAGCTACAGTCTGAGTTGTAAATTAGAAAACATAAGATAAGAGTCAATAAATCAATAAATAATAAGCCAACTTACAGTAGTTGGTGCATCCACATCATCACTTTGATATCTGTCAGTGCCATCACCTTTGTCATCACTGTTCTCAAGTGCTCGGTGAGCACATTGAAGCTTCCAGGCTTGGCTACCTCACGCTGCTTTGTAACAGCCACTTCTTCAGCACCTGTGATGATATATTAAAAATTAGGTAGTGATTTTCTAGTGGGAATGAGTGAGGTGACACATATGAAGGGTGGCAACCTTCTTAGTGGGTCAATGTTGACAACCTGAAAGTCCCCTGTGTGAGACCTGAGGACCAACATTTTCCTTTGCCGCTTGAATACTAGTTTGTTGGGCTGGGTGACTAGATTGTGGTATTGCAATAATGGACAGCAAGAGGCAGCAAGATGTCTACTGGCAATTTATAGTTTTCTGTTCATGTTTGTGTGCCACTCTTTATGTGAGGAAATAAAGGTCAATATTCAACAGAGCAATCAACGAACGAATTAAAAATTAACAAAGAAATTGAAATGAAACATGATGTGACTGAAAACATGATCATGTCATAGGGGTTCACAAGACATGCCCAGAAGGTAACATATCCTGGCAGATAAACATATTCCACACCACAATGTGATGAGCAGACATTCTGATGGAGCATGGAAGCTGAGACTTGTAGTTTGAACGGTTTGCCAACCAGTGGAGAAATTACATTGTACGAGATGCCCCACCACTGCAGATACTGCCATCAGATTAAACCTACCAAGACAGCACTGAACTGACACATCATGCACTCACCAACATGCTTCCAAGCATGGCAAGGCAATCTGCTCAACCTCACCTTCACAAAGATTGGGGAGAATGTCACTACCCTCGATGATTTGATGCCTAGTATCCTCAGAGATGAGTTGGATGACTCTGACATTGAAATGGCAAACCCTGAAGAAACATTTCTTCCTCCCGATAATCAGCTCCCATCAGGACCAATGCCAACATCCCTCAGGCTAGGCAACAGTCTGTCAAGATTGAGGACATTGATGATATTGATGATCCTTGAAGCCAGAGCCGATACCAAGTCTGCTATTCTGGACACATAGCTGAAAGTTTAGGCGAGGAAAAGACACATTTTGAAGAGTGGGACAAGACACAGTGTTTGAATGGGGAGAACACATGGGCACCATTTGACAACGAGGGGGAATGGGAGTTAGCACAGTGGCTTATCAGAAATGTCAGTCAGAAATCAATTGATGAGTACCTTAAATTACCCATCATAAGTCTGTAAACATACATACAGAACAAGACTGACTGCTTCACAGATTCAAGAGTGCAGCTGCCTTTCATTTCACAACACTTATTTGTTCTTGAAAAAGATTGATCTGCTGCCAACAGGTCCTGATTGGGTTTGTGACATTGTAACCGTGTCAGGAGACCGTGAGGGAGAAGATGGTGAGAAGATGAGTGAGAAGATAGAGCTCTGGTGTCGCAACCCTCTTGAATGTATCCAAGAGTTGATCAGTACCCCAGCTTTCAAAGACAAAATATTGTTTGAGCCAGCCCAGATCTTTACAGATAAAGGATGTACCAATCATGTGATTGATGAAAGATGGATGGCCGACTGGCAGTGGAAAATACAGGTAGTTGTTCATGTTCTGACATGGCAATGAAGTTGACATTTTCCTTCCCAGGACAAAATTCCTGATGGGGGTGTTGAGGTCTTTACACTCCCCCACCTTTCCTAGTAGACTCCAATCAGATTCCAATCAGACACTCAGACTCCACTAGGACTCCGATCAGACTAGTCCACCAGCCAAGTACCTGCAAAGTAATAGTTCCAGTCCCAGTCCAGTCCAATTGGAGTCCAAGTGGAGTCCAAATAGTCCTTGGAATTCCTAGGACTAGCCGATTGAAGTCCACTGGGAGTGCTCGGACTACCACTTACTGTTATTATTAATATAAAAAGTATTGTCAGTTCAGAGAATCAAACCCTAGGTCTTGCCACTTTAGCTTACATAAGTAATGGGCAGCATAACCACTAGACCACAGTGGCTTCCCTACCTTTATTTCTATTTGCCCTAGGTACCATTGCCATGGCTATGCATGACAAAGCACACAGCCGCGTCATGCCAGCTCACTCATTCCACCCACCACCTCCACCACCACCACTGTCGACATCCCCACCTCCTCGCCTCCCTCTCCTGCCACCACCGCTCCCTCAATCTCCCAAGCCACCGCTCCCACACCCACACCCACACCAATCAACAGGCAAGAAAGGGCAGAAAGCAGGCCCAAACAACATCTATTGTTGTTTGGGCCCAAGGCAAGTTTTTTGTTCTTTTTTTGTTTTTGTTTTGTTTTACTCATGAACTACGACAGCCAAACACGAACAATGAACAACAACGACCACCAGTGCACCACTGGGGGGCAAACACAACCCAGCACCTGCCCCAGCCCCTGTGAGCCACTGCTTGCAGGGTGGAGCACGGGTGCTAACGGCCATGTCACACCACGGTGAGGGGAGGGGAGGGGAGGTATGAACAAACGCCACACAACCAATGCCACACCATGAACGACAACCCAGCACCCACCCCCAGCCCCAGCACCGAGGTCTTTACACTCCCCCACCTTTCCTAGTGGACTCCGATCGGATTCCGATCGGACACTCGGACTCCACTAGGACTCCGATCGGACTAGTCCACCAGCCAAGTACCTGCAAAGTAATAGTCCCAGTCCCAGTCCAGTCCAATTGGAGTCCGAGTGGAGTCCGAATAGTCCTCGGAATTCCTAGGACTGGCCGATCGGAGTCCACTGGGAGTGCTCGGACTACCACTTACTGTTATTTTTAATATAAAAAGTATTGTCGGTTCAGAGAATCGAACCCTAGGTCTTGCCACTTTAGCTTACATAAGTAATGGGCAACATAACCACTAGACCACGGTGGCTTCTCTACCTTTATTTCTATTTGCCCTAGGTACCGTTGCCGTGGCTGTGCATGACAAAGCACACAGCCGCATCACGCCAGCTTACACCACCTCCACCACCACCACCGTCGACATCCCCACCTCCACGCCT
>QFEU01003762.1:1843-26613 GCA_003316345.1 Tricholoma terreum
CAGTTCTGTCTAAATGCTGTTGAATCACCTGAGCATGCCCTGCTGGAATGCACTGCCTCCCACACACTTGTCCGACTCCGCAATGCTTTTGTGCAGAGAATGCAGGTTGAGATGCCAGTCTTCCTGTCTGGGTTTGCTCCCCAAGGTGCTTTACTATGCCTAAAGGCCCTTATCGCAAATAGAACAACCATCGCTCTGCTAGCAAAGTACACCCATGATGTCCTACAAATATTTGATGCTCATGCTATCAACAACCCCTTTCTGTAGTGTGATCCTTCAGCTCTCGAACTCGCCCTTCACTCTGCAGGTAAAGTCGTACCAGTTTCCGTTGGTTGGTTTTCCTGTGCTTGGAGTGGCCCGGAGGCATAGGTAGATTGCTTGTGTCTATCTTAGAGAACCTTCGGAACCCAGTGTTCCTGAATGGGACCTTGCCGTGTAACTACTACTACTACTACTACTACTAACCAGTGTTGACATTGGAGCTTCAACAACAACGAGCTTATGAAACCATGCCTTTGGCACGGCATTTGCTTATGCTCAGCCATGCCTCTGGCATGGCTTCAGCTCGTTGGGGGGCAAGCCCCCCAAACCCCCTGCCTACTTTACACAGTTTTTAATCCTACTACTCTTTAGTTCTGAGAATGTTAATGTTATAACACTCATAGTTCTATATCCTTTTTTATATCTCATAACCTTCCAGCTATCTGCAAAACCATAGGCCACCCCCAAAAAATCATTTGTCTGCCTATATTTGTACAAACATCCATTTTGGGCAAGGCTAACACATACAGATTAGACCCGAGGGTGGTCATTTGTACTAGAGTATTAGTTACTATTCTATTCTGTTATCACTGGCATAATGTTGAACTTCCGCTACATCTCAGAGGATCAAAAGAAGCTCATCATGATCATGTCTGTCCGCATGCAAAACAAGGACATAGCAGTAGTGACAGAGATTAGTGAATGTGCTATCTGTTGAGTTATCAAATTGTGGAAGGAGACTGGACAGCTAGTTCAGTGACTTAAGCCATGGGAGACGACAGATCCGATGGTACATTTGGGCCGTCAACAACGGCAGGAAAGATCGGCTGAGGACCATGATACCAATGTCTCAGCTGGGAACTACATATGTGCACGAGATGAACAGGTTGGCCAAGCTACTGTATACATAGTACTACAATGCGTTAAATATGACTCGACCAAACACACAATGTCAAATTGGAAACTCAATGCGATACAAATGAGTCAGCCAAGAAGCATTAAAGTATTACTCAAGTTGATGAACACAGGTGAGCCGAGCAGCAGTCAGGGGGGCATCCAGTTGATGAACACAGGTTGACCAAGTGACTAGAAAGTAGTACTCGAGTCGATGAACACAGGTCGACTGAGTGACTGGAAAGTATTACTTGAGTCGATAAACACAGGTCGGCTGAGCAGCAGTCAGGTAAGTATTGAGTCGATAAATACAGGTCGACCAAGTGACTGGAAAGTATTACTTGAGTCAATGAACACAGGTCGACCGAGTGACTAGAAAGTATTACTTGAGTCAATGAACACAGGTCTGCCAAGTGACTAGAAAGTATTACTTGAGTCGATAAACACAGGTCGACCGAGTGACTAGAAAGTATTACTTGAGTCGATGAACACAGGTCGGCCAAGTGACTAGAAAGTATTACTCAAGTCGATGAACACAGGTCGACCGAGTGACTAGAAAGTATTACTCAAGTTGATGAACACAGGTCGACTGAGTGACTAGAAAGTATTACTTGAGTCAATGAATGCAGGTCGGCTGAGTGACTAGAAAGTATTACTCGAGTCGATGAACACAGGTCGGTTGAGCAGCAGTCAGGTATGTATCTAGTCGATGAACACAGGTTGGCCGAGTGACTAGAAAGTAATACTTGAATCGATAAATACAGGTCAGCTGAGCAGCAGTCAGGTAGGTATCCAGTCGATGCACATGTGTCAGCTGAGTTGGCAGTCCCGGTAATTATACAGCCGACCCATTTGCATGGGCTAGACTAATACATTAATACTGCTCGGCCGACCTGTATTTATCGACTAGATACATACCTGACTGCTGCTCGGCTGACCTGTGTTCCTCGACTCAAGTAATACTTTCTAGTCACTCAGTCGACCTGTGTTCATCGACTCAAGTAATACTTTCCAGTCACTCAGTCTACCTGTATTTATTGACTCGATACTTACCTGACTGCTGCTTGGCTGACCTGTGTTCATAGACTTGAGTAATACTTTCCAGTCACTCGGTCGACCTGTGTTCATCGACTTGAGTAATACTTTCCAGTGACTCAGTCAACCTGTATTTATCGACTCAATACTTACCTGACTGCTGCTCGGCCGACCTGTGTTCATCGACTTGAGTAATACTTTCCAGTCACTCGGCCGACCTGTGTTCATCGACTTGAGTAATACTTTCCAGTCACTCGGTCGACCTGTGTTCATTGACTTGAGTAATACTTTCTAGTCACTTGGCCAACCTGTGTTCATCAACTCGAGTAATACTTTCTAGCCACTCGGTCAACCTGTGTTCATTGACTAGATACTTACCTGACTGCTGCTCGGCCGACCTGTGTTCATTGATTGGATGCGTATTGTCAGTCTTCAGCTGGGTCGAGGTCTTGGAGCCGGTGAATCATTTAATATATATATTATCAGCTGTTTGCTTGCCCAGGCCATGTGCATTTGACACTAAGATCGTAATGAGCACATCAATTTGCATGTAAAGTATGTTCAAGCGAAACCAAGAGAGAACGATGGAGCGAGGCATGAAACTGAAGGAGTACAAACTGAGACAAAAGATTTCCAGAGACAGGAACCTTCGAATTTGGTAGTCAGGAACAAATTAACCCTATCCATCCTATCCCAATGCATTTAGCCAATACTCTGTGCAAAGAGAGGTGCTGGGCTCACATTGTCTTTGTTCCACTCCAGACAAAACCACTTAGGTCGCATTTTTCGCCTTCTTTGGCTGGGGCTTTGGGCGACTGGAACTGGATCCTGCTGCCTTTCCTGCTGTACTAGCCATTTGGTCCTTCTGAGCACCAGGAGATTTCTTGGTGTGCTTCTTGGGTGAAGCCATTGTGGCAGGTGCATCTCTATCTTCTATCAACTTTCATTTTAGAGAAGGAGTACGAGTCCATTGAATGCCCGATAAGTCTTGCAAATCCTGAACAGATTTGACCAGCCATGTGGGAGTACCATCAGTTGCTGTCTTTGCCTGCTCAGCCACTTCATTTTGACAGTGTACTTCCACATTCTTTTTTCTCTTTTTCCTTTGATGTTGCTTCCCATTTCTGCCATTGCCACTGTTGCCTGTCTGGATCACTGGTTTAATGAGTGGGAGTGATTGTGGAAGCTTCCCATCTTCCACCAGGTGGGAATCTGGACCCCGCCTAATGTCTAGCTAGTAGATCACACCAAATACATTTGAAACTGACCTGATTCATCAACCTCAATGGGTAGCTTTTTTGGCTTCTGGCATGTGAGATGAGTTAGCTTGGAATCCTCTTCTCCCAATTCCTGCTCTGATTTGTTTGCAGATTCATCTTTCATCTCCTCTCCCAAACCGGCACTTGTGGCCAGGCTCCGTTCCCCTCTGATCCCAGGTAGCCGATCATTGTAACCAGCTGCTTCATCCTCAGATGGCTGTAAAGTCATGGCTGCAGCCTTTCCACTCCAGCTTGATTTCTTCATTTGCCCTCCTTTTACCTTCTGAGCGACCAATTCTAGATCATCCTGACTAACCGGCTCTTCCTCCAATGTTGGCAAAGCAACTGGCTTTCCCTTTCCCTTTTCCTTTTCCTTTTCCTTTCCCTTTTCCTTTCCCTTTCCCTTTCCCTTTCCCTTTCCCTTTCCCTTTCCCTTTCCCTTTCCCTTTCCCTTTCCCTTTCCCTTTCCCTTTCCCTTTCCCTTTCCCTTTCCCTTTCCCTTTCCCCTTGATGTCTTTGGTTTTACAGGGGCCTGTATTCCACAAGTCGGCTTTCCAGCAATCGAATCACTATTGCTGGCTGGTTCATTATGAGAGACCTTTGGAATTAGACCTGCCACCTTCCCACCGTGGCTCAATGGCTTTGCTTTTTGACGCATCACCTCTCGACCCACCGGCTGGATTGAATCAGGTATATCACTCTCTTTGTCCGACAATCCCTGATCATCATTGTCATCCGGCTCCTCTTCTGATGTTGGTGGGGTGACGGCCTTGGCTTTGCCTTTCCCCTTTGATGTCTTTGAGTTGACACTGTCCTGCCTTCGACCTTTCACTTTTTCCTTCAGGCCGGATTGGGTTTCCTTTGGGAGATCCTTCTCAACATAGTTGTACTTTATCATTCCATCCGGGGTTGAGTAATCTTTCCACAAGAATGCATGTTTGATACTCGCATTCTCTTGCCGTGCCCTCCAGAAGTCAAGCAGCTGCTGCTTTTCTTGCACCCGCATGCGTGACGGTTCCTGCAATGTAAAAAGTTCCAGAATGTACTCAGCATCCACATACTCCTCTTGATCCTGGCTGATGCTGATCCACGTCGGCCGAGCATTGGAACTCCTTGTCAATAAACCTAACATGACAACAGTTAGTGATTATTGTTGTCAGGGAAAGCAAGACAAATGAAAATGAATTGTCAGGAAGGACCGAATCAGCATGTCCAGATCTCCACTTTTCATGCTCTTCTGTGGGGGGACAATCAGCAATCCATATTTGTCCCTCTCAAGATCGATGATGGCAGCAGCCAGGTGCCTTGATCCTGCAGCAGCTGCTCCATCATCTTCATCCTTTCCAGCATCTCGTAATAGGGTGCTATATGCAAAACTGCACCAATCGTCCTCAAACTTGTCCAATGTGTCTGAATGATCATCGCTGAACGGCCGGACAGGGGGGTTCCCAATCCTATCATTGAGATCATGCCTAATGCACCTTCGCCATTAATATAACATCTGAAGTTGCAGCTGGACACTCACATTGAATACACTGCATCCCCCTGCTTGTTGAAATGTCCCTCAAACACAATCATTCTCATACCATACATCTTCCACCCATGCTCAATCATTTCTGTTAGTCACTTTTTACCACTTTTATCTGCATTTCTGTGAATAATGGTGATATGAATGGGTGGAAAGTTCAATGATATAGTAACACATACTTGCACCGAACATCATCAGGTGCTCCTTCTTTGTTCCAGTTATCTGCAATCTCTTGATATTCCCTTTGTTCTTCCGGTGTGAGCTTTGACACAATTTCCTTCAACATTGGCTGATAATTGGGCAGGAAATGTCTCCTCTCTCCTGGCTTTTCCCCAGATGCATCAGCTACTGCTGAGTTTACCATGTCTTTATGCAGATGACCAACAACTCAGTGGAGAGTCCACTTGGTTTTTCCAACATAGGGCATCCAGGGTTGTCTTAGCCGCGCATTTGTATTGAACCAGGATTTGACATTCTATGCAATGACTGAGCAATGTCAACTACTTGAAACTGATGTCACATACCGCTTTTACTTTCGCCCATTCTGCTGTGGTCTGCCTTGGATGAAGTGGCTTCAAGGTTTTGTAAACCTCCATTAGCAGCTCCTTTCTCTCCTGCTTCTTGGCTGGTCCATGGAGTTTTGCTGTTGAACAGTATTCATCAACCTTCCTGTTCAGTACTGCAAGTTGGGTGGATGACCACAGCGATGGCCGGAGACTACTCAATCCTGTGGCTGGTTCGGCTGGCATGTAAAACAGAGAGACAAGGGAACTGCAGTGAGACTGATGCTAGGGACCTAGTATTATAGTGCTGTATGTTGGTTGTCCCTAACCCTAGGCAATAAATTTGGTTATAAGAGTATGGAACAGTCTCCATGTTCCTAGCCTAGCCAAAAATACATGGGCCACATCTGCTTTACATTGGTCCTCGAGTCACTCAATATGCCTGGTGCTCGGAACAAAAAGTGTTGTCCACCAATGCAAAAGGTCACCTACATTGAAGTCAAGCAAAAACAGGGGTCTTTCTGGAAAGAGGTTGATGCACCCAGGAAGGCAGGCTCATCAATTCACATCGGAACACCTTCAACATCATCGAGGCAACAACCGAACCAAAGTGCTTTTGACAATTACTCAACATGGAATGATATTCTGCTCGATTTCCCTTGCCAGTCAAAGGTTCGTGGCATTGATAGTGCAACAAAGGATGCCCACAATGATAGGACATAGACACAGAATGACTACATTCAGGAATGGCTGCCCTGAAGAAAACAGTATCTGGATACCATTATAGGTTTGGATGGCCGTGACATAGGGATATGCACTTCATGTGGAATGACAGAGGGTACCTGGTGATGCGTCATTTGCATCAGCCAGCCGGTGTTTTGCAGTTGATGTTGTTGTGCGGCACATCGCCAGTCTCCTTTCCATTGGGTTGAGCAGTGGACAGGAACCCATTGGTCACCATCATGGCTAATCAATGTGGGATGCAAGATACAACTGGGTCATGGCAGTGAGAATTGCATGAACATAGGCATCTGGAATCAAGACACTGTGGCCAAGGATGAAGATTGGATTGATGACAATATTCCACCAGCCGGAGAGCTTCACGATATTGCTGAAGACTCTGATGCATTGCATCCTGAACCCAGTGAACCTATTCTCTCTCCAGAGGATACTGGGCAGGTAGTTACTATTGTGGATACATCGGGTGTTCACCAAGTGGTCATCCAGCCATGTTGGTGCTTGGACAACAAAGACAGCGATGGCATCCAACTACTGAAGATGGGCTTGTTCCCAGCAAGTTTGACCCGAGTCAGGACAGTGTTTACATTTCAAGTCCTTGATGCATATCGTCTTGATAACCTTGTCTGCAACACAACTGCTTATCAATTCTACAAGCGCCTTTGGAGGCTGACCTCTCCTGCTTTTCCACATACAGTGCTGGTAAGTTATTCCATTACTTCTGGGTTCAGCTTTCTTACACCAATCATGGCCAAAGAATAGGTACTGTGAGCTCATGAGGGTTGGTCGGCAGTGGCGAAACCTGAAATACTGAAAATGGCATGGGTTTGGGCATATGAACAGAGAGCTGCGGGCGGGTGAGCTCGCATTGTTCTGTGCAGCCTGTCCACAACCTGGCATTAATCTGCCCAACAACTGGAAGGATGACCCTGATCAGTAAGCGATCTGTGGCCGACATGTTTCTATCAACTCATTACTAATTGCCTTTGGCCATCATGCAGAATTGTCTTTACAAGAGCACTGGTTATGGACGGAAATTTCAAACTAGCTCATGTAAAGCAGAAAAGTCCTGATGATGATGTTTGGCTAGCGGATGGACATGGCATGGTGGCTGAGGATGGGCCGTATCGACAGCATATTAAAGATGCAATTGAAATACGAGAAGTGGATTATTCAAACATTGAATAGTTCCATAACTAACCCCTCTTCAAGAAACCAACATGTAGCATACATTGAGCAGTAGCCGACAAAAGCATGGACCATGGTGGATGTGATTTTACTGGGTTAGGAGGTGCAGTGTGTGCACACCATGGAGCCTTCACACCTGGCAGCCTCTGTAACTTCCAAAAGGGAGAAAGGTGCAGTTCACAATAATACAGCCAACGGCTATGATCTGATTTTCTTATTTTCAACATAGACAAATGAATATGGATTATGTTCTTTGTCAGGCACTTAAATTGGTGCAAATAGGTGAGATGAGGAGGGTACTAATGTACTATGATGTGAACTGCCAATACATCAAGAATCTCTATCGGCGAATTGATCAAAATCCACACCTCAAAATCGATCCAAGGATCGAACTCACGGCCGGGATTGGTCTGCTTCATGTGACCAAACATAAGGCTGAATGCGGTCCTTGCTTTTCACCCACATTTATCAAAGGGGCTGGCCTTGTTGCAGGGGAAATAATTGAATCACTGTGGTCCGGCCTGAATGGCTGTGCCCATTCCACCAGAACTGCCATGGCTGCGAATCGAGCAGAAACATTGGACGATCATATGAATGATAATAACTGGACAAAACTTGTCAATATTGGTGAGTCTATCTATACACTTATTAATATATTGCCTGTGAAAACATGGCCAGTGGAAACAACATGTCGGCAATACAAAAAAGCCATAGCTAGGCCACCAGATTACCAAGCCAATTTCCAGATGCTGTCTGAGGCGGCCGGTGATGCTAATGTCAAGAAATGGTCACAGCAAGCTTCTCGTGCCCAGAGGAAGAGGACAGGCAATATTCATGAAATGGATATCTACATGGCAAAAGATCAAACATGTATATGATTGGTTCTTCATTCCCGATTGCTGACTAACTGACATGGTAGTACCAACTCAGGTCCATGCCCAATTATCCCAAGTACAGGAAGAGCAAGAAAGTAATCAACTGGTGGATGTTTCATCATGGTTGGGAAGTGGCCTGCATATTGAGGAAGCACAGTAAGTGAATTGCACCGGTCTGGTACATATCTCACTCTCGGTCGGTTGCAGAATAAGACTATGAGAGTTCATACGACAACTAGGCGGAATGTGGAGCCCGGCCAACAAGCTTGATGTTGCAAAATGAAGGGAACGACTGTGGGCCTGGATTGATACCTTCAATCGTGCTGGATTAATGCACCTTCGTCATGCTCAAGATATTGAAGATATTCCAGAAAACATTGAGGTCCTAGATGATGAAGCTTCTGATGATGAAGATGACCCATTTCTTCCATCCACCAAAGAGCTTTTCACAGGGGAACCAGAGTTGTGCCCACTATTCATGCCATCCACACTTGGATATGAGCGATGTGTTCGGCTAAAGCTATAGAAGGTTGCTGACAAGGAGATTGCACTAAGGAAGGGCCAGGCCAATGATGCATTAGATGGGCTTCGCAGTGGCATTGGAGAAAAATCATTCAGATACCGGCAACAGCTCTGTCATGCCAAGGGCAATATCCAGAGTACCCGAGCATGTTCTGCAATACACACTGTTGACCGGGAGCTAAACCATCATCGCCAGGTATATGGCTTTGCACGTCAGGCACTAATCACTTTGGGGGCAGAGTCTGCAGACAATAGCGAACATTACAAGCCAGTATTACTTCAGGACCTCCAAACGAGCACCATTATTTTCAATCTCAATGCACTGGGACAGAGAAATCAGCAGCTTGCATGGTTCTGGTCTACCCCTTTACTGGACAAGGAAGCTGACGACAATTTACTTACTGAATGTAAGTGGTTCCCTAAGCAGTGGCCATGAATCTAATGAATGTCAATCAGTCAGCCGGGTGCATTGGTTGACTTTGCGGGAAAGGTTGCAGCATTGGACAGAAGAGGTCTCAATAACCATCCATGAAATGCAGTGGACAATGCGTTTCTTTTTGGCCAATGCAACTCAGTGGAAATTGTTGCATGACCAATTACTGGCCTGAGACTTTCGGCCGAATAGTGGGCATATCTGATATGCTCAGCAGCAGAGGAGGATGTGGTGTGAGTTTACAATGAATGCTCAAGCGGGGTACCAGACCTTCAATCCAGAGATGCCCTACATATCTATACCAGCTTAATCCAGCCATAGAAATTGTCATGTGGATTTTCTGTATTGCATTGCATACCATCATCTCCTACATGGACAACACTGAGGAGTCAAGACAAGTATACTTAGATTATCACTTTTCCCACTTAAATGCCGCCTTCTGAGCATTCCTGAATGACAATGATTGGGGTACCTGCAGTCGATGGTGGCATCAAAATTTTCAGATCGAGCTGGTATGTACTTAGTCATCTTTCCAGACACAATTTCAGAGCTGATTATAGCATGAGATTGTTCAAGAACTTGGGACAATGCGACTCTTAGGAATGAGTAGTCATATTCCCTATTTTGTCAAACAACTGGTGGCTTGGATCGACATTGATCAACCTCCAGGTGGACTCGATCTAAGCAGTCTTGACAATTGCGAATACCTTCCAGAATCTTGGTCATTGCATAGCTATCGCATTGTTGACCGCTGTAGAAATGCCTGGTGGGCGGACCTTGGTAACAGCCAGGCGCACGCAATTCAAAGATGGAACATGGATTTGCAAGTGGCCGTTGGAGAATTTCTTGCACAGGTAATTTCATTGCTTCATGAGTACTCATCAAATAATTCTTTGATGTAGACTGACCCTTCCATGGCTGGCCAGGCAGAGATTGTGGAACCTGTACCGGCCGACCTGGCCACCATCACAAATCTTGCATCCGGCAATGTTTCAGCAATGGTAGACACTGTGCGTGATGTGATGTTCAGATTGCTGGAATCAATCGAAGCGAGCCAGGCCACCATTGGGGCCTATCATAACATTATTTTGGAGGAGTTGGACAGTGTTCGAATCATGGGAGAGCCCAGCACTGCAACAGTTGGTCGAAACAAGACCAAGCGACGTACAATGGTACAGCCATATCTTCCCCCTTGTGATATGCCAGCCATGATTAGCAGGAGCCCAAGTGTTATATCATTACATTCCATGGGTAGTGAGGCTGAGCAACATGGTAAGCAGCAGACAGGCTTGGTCAGAGATGGATTGAATCTGGATGGAATGGAGGCAGCCAGTAATAGACAGGAGGCTGATGCCCAACGCAGGAACAGTAGCATTGAAGAGTGGACATCGGAAGGAATAGATGATGCTGGAGGAGATGGTAGCTCAGATGACTCAGATGACTCAGTGTCATCTGGAGGGTTAACTAACACTAGCAAGGATTCAGACTGATGGAATAGTGCACAGGGGACAAGCAATCAATATATTATAAGTCCATTACATTCATCCAGGATCTGGCCGGTATACCAAGTCTGTTGTGAACACTGTCCCTCATGTAGTATGCGAGGCATGCCCATTCGCCTTCACAATCGGAGACGGAATGAGGCACAACCTTTCCACAGATTGCTAATAAACCTAATTGGATGAAAACTGGAGGAGTTACCATATTTAGTGTCACAATCCAATCCTTAGCTGCGCATTTGCATCACAAACCCATGGGAAACCCAAGTGGAGAAATCGCACATGACAGATACGCATTCGGAATGCACAGCCTTGCACTGCAATGCAGTGCGATTCAACTTGGAGAAAAGGAACAAGATAGAAAATTCTAGGCTTCAGAGAAACCACACGTTCACCGACCTACTGACTAATAACATTACTAAGTCAGTAGTACAGTAGACTCTAGATTATTGTAGAACCATTTGTACTTAGTATAAAAGCTCTCACATTAGGTGGAGCTTCTCTAGTTTGAATATCAACACAAGTCACCACCAAAGTCCTCAACTCAAGACTTAGTCCAAGTCTTACTTCCTACTCATTCTAACTCTCTTCCCGCTGCGCATTCACGTGCTGCATACCTGGCGCATTTCCACGTACCCATCCGACTCTAGAAATCAGGGACACCTGGAGTCAAGGAGAAAGGTGCAACTTCTTATAAGTTGAAGCCAAGTCCTGTTTGGTTTATCCCTTGGAAAATACACGCATTTCTGACAGATTTCTGCACTATGAGAATACAACTTTGACATTTAGCCACTTTCCCATCTGTACAGTAGCAGACAACCAAAGCCCACTTGTTTGCTAGCAGGGGAAGAAAAAATTTTGGCCTAAAACTAATCTCAAATTCAAACTCACAGCCCTCAATAATGCTCGAAAAAGGCCTCAGCTTAATTTTCCCACAGGTTTTGAGGGGCGGCCAAATTTTTGGGCAAAAGTTACACTATATATGGGCTTGCGCACCCACTGATTTACTGCCTGGATCATGCTTCGAGTGCCTTCATTGCACTCTCAGAGACTCCTCTGTGACTCCTCTATTTGTATACAGCCCATGCTGCAGCATCACCTGATCCTTGTTGTCCTCCTTCAAATCAGATTCATTACCATCAGGGCTTGGGGCTCTGGATCTGGGTGGAGTGGGTTGTGGGGTTGACTCAGAGAAGGCAGAGGACTGTCTGGATTGATTTCTGAGACCAGAGATGTTGGATGTGGGCTGAGATTTCTTCAAGGGTTGACCTCTAGCCATGAGTGTGGGATGGAACTTTGAGGTTTTTTTATACAGTCCCATTCATGTTCATGAATTCTTTTTCAACATCCTGAGATGTAAGTCATCAAAAGCCATCAATTAGTGAATTTTCCATGATTTTTAGTGCTAGAATAGGGGTATGGCCAAATTTCTTGGGGTCAAAATCTAAGTTTGTCAGTTTTGCATGATTGGCTCATGCAGATCTTATCATTGCCATCTAAACTACTGTATTTTGACATTTAGAACCCATCTGGATCTTTGCAGCATTCCAAATAATTTGTCGAGAAAACAAGCAAGCTTTGGTTGTCTGCTACTGTAGTTAAATAAGCCTAATTGGATAAAAACTAAAGAAGTTACCATATTTAGCCATAATAACAATGCTAAACAATGCCAAATACTCACCCCATGATTTGCCAATAACTTGAATGTATTTTCCCATCTCTTGTAAAATGAACCTAATCAGATAGGAAATGAGTGAGATACAAGATATTGATTTCAGATGTGCCAAAAAAAGCATGCACTAAAGCAGTCATGTGTGCCAAATATCAACTTCTGTTGGGGGGGGAGAAGTCAATATTTGGTGTATGTGACTACTTTAGGGTATGCTTTTTTTAGCATATCTAAAATCAATGTCTTGTATATCCCACTCATTTCTTGTCCAATTAGGTTTATTTAACTACAGATGGGAAAGTACATTATTGGCCAATCATTGGGTGAGTATTTGGCACTGTTTTTGGCCAATAATGTACTTTCCCATCTGTAGTTAAATGAACCTAATTGGACAAGAAATGAGTGAGATACAAGACATTGACTTTAGATGTGCTAGAAAAAGCACACTCTAGCAGTTATGTGCACCAAATATCGACATCTCTCAGGGGGGAGAGTAGAGTTTGAAAGTCTGGTCGGGTCCGGTTTTTTGACCCAAAAATGAACAACTGCAACTGCAACTGGTTGCAGAAATTCAAGATTCTCAGCAACTGCAACTGCAACTGGTTGCAACCCAACCCAGTTGCAACCAGTTGAAACCGGTTACAACCAGTTACAACCTGTGTTTTTAGGTGCAGAAAATGAACTTCCATGTCCTGGTGTTTTGTACTACAAAAAGAATCAAGTAAAACAACCAAAAGAACAGTAAGTTATGAGTAGAATATTCATTTTGATCATAACTTGCTCATTTCTTGACCATTTTGGATGTTCCAGGGCTCGTTTTGGTCAGGAAACCTACTGTGACATGTGACACATTAGCAACCGGTTGCAACCGGTCCCACAACCGATTGTATGCATCACTCCGAGTCCAGCAACTGCAACTGGAAGTCGCTACCAGTTGCAGTTGGGTTGGATTGCAGTCTTTTTCCGTTGCTGCAACTGGACCTGCAATCACTAGGGGAGAGAAGTTGATATTTGCTGGACATGACATGAGTTTCCAGGTTATGGTTGTAACAATTGACTATAATGTTTGTAACTGATCAATAACATTTTATAATAGATTGTGTTGAAGTCAATTACTATAGGTTACCAGTAATTTAGATAGCCAGATAAAAAATTTCCTTTTATACTCAAAATCCACATGTCAGCTAATTTTGAATTCCATGGTTAGCAAAGTCAGTAATTTTTGTAATAGTTGCATAGAACTTACTAACTGTGGAGAAAACAGACATGGAAAAATGGTCACACTGAGTTTTGCACTGCATTCTGGGTTTGAAGAACAAGTCTTAACTTTGTTAAGAACTCATAATGTGTTGAGGGTGGGCTGAAATGATTTATTACTTGCAAAACATATACAGAGCAACAAATGAAATTCAGCCTGTTGTAGTATGAAATATTATCACTAGAAAGACATTAGGGCATGAAATAAAAACAGTCAATTCAATCTTTGGTAGTAGAAATTTATCTACTAAAAGCACCTCATAATGGTATAAAATTTCTATTCTATCTTAGGTTAAAAAATACACCCTTTAATCCAGACCTTTAAGGCAGAAAATATTATTCCATAAATTGTTGAAAAACTTGATGAAAATTTATATATTAGATGGTTGAAAATTCATACTCTCATCTTGGATTAAAATCATCCCCTATATTTCATACCTGTATAAAATGAAATTTCATTCCATTAGATTAAGAAAATTTTGTAAGATAATACATATGAACTCCATCCTTTGGATGGCTGAAATATATAGGATGAAAATTCATCCCAAATTCATCCACCCTTAATTCAGCCATTTATGTGAGGAAATCCATATTTTAGCATTTACAGGGTTTCCCAAAAATGATGAGAATCACGAAGTTTTTGCTTTTGTTTGGTTGTCTAATAAGGAATTACAAATCTCACTGCCTTCTTCATGTTCTCTCGTTTGTATTGTCTCTCACCATGTCCTCGCTGTGCTGCTCTGTTAATTTAGGACCTTCCATTCATACAAGCACTTCAGGTATCAGTAATGACACTGTCTGATGATGATAGGACCATAATTGTGGATGCCATTGCTGAGGTCACCTCAGGTATGGTCTTCATTGTTCGTCACCATCAGCTGTCCTGGCTTATGCATGGAGGTGGTTTACAGCTCAAAAGTGGATTGTCACAAATCCTACTGAACTTGCAAAAAAAGCAAGATAGAAACAATACCGAGAGAATGCAAAATGGAAGAAACTGGTGGTAAAGGCAGCAGGAACCAGCAATGCAGTTGGGACTCCAGTAAACAGACCCTTGACAACTCTGATAGTGACCCCTGTGATGAAAATGACACTCTTGCCCCCAAATGAAAGAAGCTTGCACCTGACACTGATAGCGAATCTGACACACCACTGGCTGTTGACATTACAGCGTATATCCATGTTTTGTGACTGCTTGCACCACCAACAGTCAAGAATTGGGGTTGCAAGAAATCTGAGCAAGAGTAGATGCAGTGTGGACCCTTTTGATCATGGTTGAGCAGACAGTGATGAAGAAGGCAGATGCCTGTGTCATCATTTCAACAATGCCAGCTCCCACCACACCAATGGAAGAGAAAGTTGTGAGCTATCCAATTATTTGTTATTCATTACTAGTATTACTCTCTAATGTGTCACACTCTATTTTTGGTGCACAGATGAAATCCCCACTGCTGTTATCAATCAGGATTTCAACTATAACAAACTCAATACTTTGCCCTCAACGGAGGAACACATCCAGCAGCAAAAGGTATCTTCTTATCTGTTATCTGGCATACCTCTGATACTTTCACAGATGATGTTTGATCAAGCTCTTACACCAAAATGAATGCAGCTTGAAGAGCACTACCCTGAGAACAACAACCTGCTATATTCCAACAAGCAGATTTATACTGAAATGAAGACAGGACATGCTTGGGAGTTGATGATGGGTAGACTCAACGTCTGGGCAGCACATTTGGTGAGTCTGGTCTCTATCAACATTATAGGCTAACATACATCAAAGGCTCATGGATCAGCAACTCTCAAAAAGCCTCCAGCTGCTGCCACCTTCGACGTGAATCAGAGAATCAAGGCCACCCCTCCAACCATTCTGCTGTCAAATGTTTTGCAAGTTGCCACTGCTCCTGTGGCCCCAGCAGCTACAGCAACACCAAGTGTTTATGCTCCACATGCTACAGTAGTCACAGTTTCTTGCTAATGGCCAGCCTCCTGCTTCTATCTCTCTCCCCCATCCAACATACAACCTTTATCTCCACCACTGCCCTCTCAGCTCCCCCTTACCCAAGCAAGCATTGCTGAGTGTCACTCAATGAATTCTTTGAATTTTATGAAATTGAGCAAGTAGATCATGAGCATTTTTCAATACTCAATTATCGCCCTGGTGATGCAATCGTAAAACTACCTGAGGCTGAGTGGCATAAGAGTACAGGCTTTTCGACACTGGCATGGGATCAAATGCTCAATGTCAACTGCTGCTTCTTGAAAGATGTTCATAATGGACTATGGTTGTAGATTTCACTGTGGTACGGTGCTCTCTTGTAACAGAGTCTTATCCATGTTCTTCTTGCCAACTTGTACTGCTTGATGATGCTGGTTATGTTGCTATTGTATGTTCTATGATTTCCATGTCACTCTGCAATACTGTTTTGTAGTACGAATAAACAAGTATTCAATTGTCAACCATATATCCAGCATGTCGAAACCATCCCTCAGCCATCTCTGCTATAATTACACTGCAAGCTTCAAGTAAGACAATAATTGGATCTTCAGCATCTCTGATTATTGCCCCATTGCGTCTAAGATATGCTTTCCCTAGTATATTCAGTAAGCTTTGGTGATAGGTTGTGATTGTATATGGCACTTACAAACACTAAAAGACTCTTCAATTGGGTTCAGATCTGGCGAATAGGGTGGCAAATATAACAATATGACACCTGTCAGTTATGTAACTTAGCCAATTCAACTATCAATACATCTAATTTCAAATACCTGAATCATTCAACACATCTTGAAGTGTATCTGTATGATGGATTTGGCAGTTGTTCATGATGAGAACACTGTGATTGTCAGGATACAGATTCATCTGCAGGAGCTTGGGGGATCAAGGCTGAACAAGCAGATTGGGTTACGAGGCCTTAACGAAGTTAAGACTCGTTCTTCAAACCAGGAACTGCCAAAATGATTCAGTGTCTGACTGTTTTTATGTATCTGTTTTTCCCACGGTAACCATTAAAGAAGAAACTTGGATATCTCAGTCATTTCTTAACTGATTTACATAAAACTTATATCAGATTGTAGCTACAGATGCAGGCTATGCTATCACACCAATATTTACAAATATTTGTATTTGTTTGTCCCATCACCAAGGCATAATCATTGGATTATTGTTTCCAGCACATCATCCCAAGACAAATATCCACAGACAGACCACAACACTCACACCATCATGTGCAGATTTCAATTCTGAACATTTTCACCCTAACATTCATGTTTTTATGTATCTGTTTTTCCCACGGTAACCATTAGAGAAGAAACTTGGCTCTCTTTTTTTATTTACAAATATTTATTTTAAATGCTTATAGCAAATTTACCCCCATAACTCCTTCAGTTCTACTTGTTCTGAGTTGAAATTCTGCCAGGTTAACTAGCCATATATCCTTCTGGTGTTGGCTTCTACCAATATTATCCAAACTTCATTTTTGACAACTTCCTAATATGGACATTACCATATATGTATATCATGCCTCAGTTTTTCTCTGATTAGGGTCATTTAGATACTGATGTGAAAGTATATCATTCCCCAATGATTGGAAGAATGTTTGCTAGTGTTTGGCATTATTTTTATTGTTAAATATAGTGTATTCTTTAGATTTTATCCAATTTCTATGATTTGACTTGCAAATGACAAGTCTGATGTAGGTAAACTTATCATTAAACATTATACAACAGCTATTTAGCAGTATTTCGTTAAGGACTCATGACTGCCAGAATTGGCCCTCTCTCCCAAGTGATGAAGCATATTGGATTGTACATACCACATCATCCACAATAAAATTGAAGAATGCAAAAGAGTTGAGGAATCCAGAAACAATATGTGTTGCTAGGTATCCAGTTACACTCATTGCTGCCACCAACGAGTACTGCTCTCCATGTATGAATGGTTCAACAAGATCTGCTGAATTTCCAACTGGGGAGTGCCCATATCTTCATGTGACATTATGTTTGTTCTTGCTAGACTCGTCGATGGCTACAAACTCGCCTTCAGTGCCGGAAAAGTTGTTCTGAATGCAGTGGGGTTATGCAGCTCTGCATTCTTCATCCCTTTCCTTTGCCATTTTGTGAAGGACCCTCCATGTGAGGCCAGCTTTGTTGAGATTGACCTGAAGGGTGGATATGGAGATGATGATGTCATGATGCTGCCCATATAGTTGTTTGACAGCAGTAAGAACAGCAAAAGTGATGATTCGAGGTTGACCACAATGCGGTGAGGGTGGATGTGTTGCAGTGCCAAACTCCTCAAATATGTGCATCCAATGATAGAGGCTGGCCTGGGAGACATTGAATGCCCAGCAGACCTTGGAGCAATCCCATTCAGCTTTCCAGAGCCGCAAGGCACACTCCTTGATGTCAGGGCTGATGTGATGTCCGACCATGGTGGGTAACAAAGCCTTGAAAATTATATTCCATATTTGGTAATTACACAAAACTTACCAAAAAAAACAAACTTGTAATTCTCATCAATTTCGAAAAGTCCTATAAATGGCTGAAATCCATATGATAGCAGGTTCACAATGTGACCCCTGTGGCTTCATCTGGAGTGGACAGAGGACAATGTAAGCCCAGAACCTCATTTTTGTACACAGTATTGGCTAAATGTACTAGGATGGGGCCAATAGGTTGATTTGTTCTTGAATACCACATTCAAAGTCCTCAGTCTCTGAAAACCTTGTGTCTCAGCTTGTATTTATTCAGTTTCATGCCTGACTCTATTTTTCTCTCTTTTTTTGGCTTGAATATACTGTACAGGCATGTTGATGTGATCATGGATGATCTTGGTGTCCAATTCAAATGGCCTGGCTAAGCAGTCAGCTGTCCAGATATATAATTTGAAGTGGTGGCTGCAAACAAATTGGCTGGTGCCCAAAGTCATTGACTATTTCCAAACCAGTTGGTGAGGAAATTGTTTACCCAGTCAATGAACTCAACCCAGCCAAGCACTGTGATAATATTTGTCCAGTCAATGCACATAAGCCAGCCAAGTAGCAGTAGAGTAGTTATCCAGTCAATGCACATGGGTTGGCCAAGTAGCAGTAAAGTAATTAATTATCCAGTCAATATACATTCATTTACTGAGTAGCAGTAAAGTAATTACCAAGTCAATATACATGAGTCGGCTGAGTATCAGTAAAGTAATTATCCAGCCAATCCACATGGGTTGGCTGACCATAGGGAAACTAACTATCACCTCATTAGGGACAACCTGGCCAAGCCTCATTAAACCATGATCTTTATTCAATATTTATGGGTTGGCCAACTGCACTAAAACTAGATATCCATTGCTTGGCCAACTCATATGTATTGACTAGGTAATTACTTTACTGATGCTCAGCTGATCCATGTACATTGACTGAATAATTAATTTTCTGCTACTCAGCTAACTCATTTATATCACATTGAGTTTCTGTGGCCACATTGTGTGTTTGGCCAAGTCATGTTTAACAAGTTGTAGTACTATATAAACAATCACTTGGCCAACCCATTTATCTTGTATACATACACAGTGCCCAGCCTAGATGTTCACATAAAGGTCCTTGACCAATCATTCCTGCCATTGTTGATGGCCCAAATGCACCATTGGGCCCATTTTCTCTCATGGTTTAAGTCACTAAACTAGCTGTTTCTGTTGTAAGGAGCAGGTACTCTAGGTCAGTCAATTCTTTACTGTTTCCTATAATATAAGGCATGTTTACAACATATTATAGTGTTGTTTTAAGAGCCTGAAGAGATGAGATGTTCTAGAGATATTACACATGCTGGGATTTTGGAGGAGTCTTGGTCAGTTTACCTCTGTCTTTTGTGATTGAAGAATCATTTACAATGTATTCTAGTCAAATTTGGATGACCTGAAGAGACAACAGCCATATGTGCTCCCATTCCCAAGCTATTTTACACATTCTGTTGCTGGGGGGTTTACTCAGTCTTGGGCAATCCTTAGCAATTTTCTATAATCTCAGGTTAATTTACAGTCTATTCTACTACTAGTTGAAGAATATGCACAGATGAGAGCCAGTTTTCATTGTTTTGAATGAGCTAGCTCACCTTGGTTGAGTATGCTCAAGACCCCAGCTCAAGCTGGCTCAAGCTGCAGCTAAGCTGGATCCATTGGCTTGGCTTGGCTTGGCTTCAATTTTGGCTCAGCTATGGCTTGAACCAGCTACAAGTTGAAGCCACAGCAATACTACTGCCAAATCATTGAACATGAGCCAAAAAAAATAGGGTTGTTCACTGTAGCCATTTTCAGGCCATTTTCAACTCATTTTCAACTTCATTTTCAGGTGTTTGGCAGAAGAATGATCAGAATGGACTAAAAAATGATCGGATGAGACATCCATCCAGCCATACTCATCAAACCTTGTTCTCAAAATGAGAACTCGGAATGTTTACTTCATTCTCCAGATTTTTGTGTTTCAGAATGTTCACAGTAGCCATTTTTTGCTCCATTTTTCACATCTGCAGCAATTTCCTTTCATGGCTTGCTGTGCCTCTACCCCTTTTGGGTGCTTTCTGTACTAATGAGTGGCTTTCTTGTCCTTCGCAGTGCAAATAAGTTTGTGTTTATCTACTTTGAAAGAGATTGTGTTATTGCACTCGCTTTCAGCTGTTTACTCATTACTTTTCTACTAACACTTGAAGATGTTTCCCCCTCTCAGGTGTCTCATATTGTTATAATTGGGCTGTGGCCTATTTCTGTCTCTCTCCTTTTTGAGGTTTCAGATGTTATTTTGTGGTATTTATCTGTACAATCTCTCAGGATAAAAGCGAAGTCATAAACAGATTTTAATTTGAAAAGACAGACCCCAGGTACAACTTTTCAAATGTGCATAAGTTTTGCACCTAATCATTTTACAGCCCATGTAAAACTGGATTCTGGTACATGGTTTCACGATGGGATGGTGACAGGTCAGACATTGTTATGGCAACCAATATAGCCCCAGCACTTGAGAACAGCTACAACAACCATTTAAAGCCTGATTTCTACCTTGTAGAGAACTCGGACCTGCCATGCAGAGCATTGGCCCACTAGTCCAAGTGCATTTTACCTATCTCTGGCAGTTCTCAGCACATTCAAACTCCACCTCAAAAAACTTTGTGAAATTATTATTATACTAAGTTCATCACTTTTGGCACACTTATTTTCAAGTCCTTGTTAAACATTGAACATTGAATAGATTAAATATATTCCTTCATACTATTTCCAAAAATAACTATGAAAGAAAGGGACTTCCTCCCTGTTGCATTGACTCTTCCCATCTGCATTTTCTGTTCTGATCATCTGTATTGCCTCCCTCCTTGTCCCTGTTGTCCCATCTATGTATCTCCACTGCTTGATTGTCATCATTTTCCAGGTGCTAGTACTGGTTGTTGTTGTTGTGGCCCCTTTCATTTGTCACCTGGGACCATCACCATGTTAACCCATCCCCCTTTATTGTGCTACCCCGTTCACTCCCCCTTTCCATCCTGTGAGCAGTTGCTTGCAGCAATGGGAGAGGATGCTGGTGGTGGACTGTGGCCATCCCCTCCTCATTATCACTGTTGTCTCATCCCTGTCATCTTGTCATCTCTGTTGTCATCTTCTATACCCCTTTCATTCTCATCAGCACCCACAATCCATTCTACAAGTAGTGGCTCATAGGTATGGGAACGGATGCTGGGTGCTTGTCATTGTGGAGGTTGTAACAGACCATTAGCACCTGACCCACCCTGTGAGCAAGAGCTCACAGTGGTGGGGGGTGGGTGCTGGGGTTCCATCTTATCTGCCTCATCTCTGTGCACATGGTGTTGTATCTGAGCCACACCCATGATCCACCCTATGAGCAGTTGCTCATAGGCATGGGATGGGTCCCGTGTTCCTCATTGTGGGTGGTGTTATTGTTGTGCCACCTATGATTCACCCCACAAGCACTTACTCATGAGGCTGGGTGTACATGGTGTGTCATCTGTCACTGTCATTGCTGGGGTTGTCATCCCCCATTGTTCCCAGAGCTGTTGGTGGGGTGTTGTCATTGTCCCACCCACAATCCACCCCACAAGCAGTTGCTCATGAGGCTAGGACAGGTGGCATGGTCATTGAGTTGTTGTTGGCTGGCAGTATCTGTGATCCACCTCACTGGTAAGGCTGGGTGAGGCTAGGTCAATGTTTCACACCAGGTGTGCATTATGTATCAGTGACATGGCACTGAGAGGGGGGGGTTGTTGGTGCTTACCTGACAAGTGCCTCCTCCATGCCCCTCCCAGTGCCCCTCCCTGATCTCCTAAGCATGACTGAGACCATTTGGATGGGAAGGCTGTTGGCATATGTTGTGACACATCAGTGCCCATTGTTACCAGTGGTAGTGATCCTAAAAATAAAGAATTACAGGTAGTTAGCTTATAAAAACAAAAACAAAAACAAAAAAACAAAAAAACAAACCTACCCTGGGGCCCAAATGATCGGTTGCTGTCATTTGGGCTTGTGTTGTGTCCAAAACAGATCATTTGCAGCCACTCACACTTGCAGGCATGGGTGCGTGTGGGAGTGGGATGGGTGACAGAGTTGTGGTGGTGGTAGAGGTGTGAGGGAGGGAGGCATCATTATCAATGGTGGTGGTCACTGCGAGGATTAGGCATTAGAGTGGGGCTGAAAGAATTACAAAAATGGAAAGTGAAAAATGAAAGTGAAAATGATCATTTTTGCAACAGCAAAGGAAGGGTTTGATTTTTGGTTCATTCTCATCTCATTCTGATGTTCATTTTTGGAAAATGTGATTAAAAATGAAATTAAAAATGAGCCGAAAATGGCCCGAAAATTGCTACTGTGAAGGGGCTGTGATGGTGTTTGCACCTGGTAGCAACTGCTACCTTACATAATGATAGCAGCTGCTACCTCTTGTTATGTACATACTATCCCACACTCCTGATTGCTAAAATCAACTTTGTTCTGACACTTCTTCTGCGAATTCCCCAGGCCTGACTGACAGATAGAGGTATACATATGTGTGTTATAAGGTGTTATTCATGTTAAACCCAGTAAAATAGGGTTTCTCTGATGTTATGTTCAATAATAACTTTCATATTACTATACTTCTAGCTTGAAGAACATCTTACTGCCTCCTATCATATGCAGACTACAGTAAATCAGTATATTACAGAGTCTCAAACACAAACCCAGAGGAGAATTGATACATAAGTTCATAACTCCTCTAGAGTTGAAACAGTTCATCACCAGCTTGGAAACCCTGGACCCAGCTTTGAGACTCAGCCTTCTGCAGTCTTCTTGAACTAAACCTGGCTGGTATCACTCCAGAGCTCTATCATATTTAACCATTGTCAGAACCTGTGCTATCTAATAGCTTCAATGCTCAGGTGGAAAGTAGTACAACAGGTTATAAATGAAAGAGAGCAGCTGATTTCACAAAAAACTCTGACCAACAACTGAAGTTAGCAGGAGAGCATAACCAGAAGAGATGCTGGAAGTGTGGAAATGAAGAGTGTCGGGGTTGGCAGAAACAGAAATCATGCAGGAATGACTGCATGGAATGTGAAAGATATGATTGCAATGGAAAAAATAGTCAACATCCTAGTTGGGCTTCCCAGTGGAATTGTCACACAGAAGGTAATCAAGGCTCTGCTATATAGTATAGTATATATATGTCCCTACTTCAGTATAATGTATAAATAGAGGAACAGAAATAAGAAATCTCTCTTTCTCTTCTTCTTCTCTTTCCTTTTTTGGAAGTATTTTTGATAATTTATGTAAGCCAGGTGCAAACATGGTCACGGTGCCACTGTGAACAACCCCATTATTAGGGGGTTTCATGGCACTCCAACTCGGCCCCAACTTACCTGTCAACTCACCCCCAACTACCACAACAACTTCACAAACTTTGAACATCCAAATTAGGAAATTGTGTCGAGTTGGGGCCTGTAATGGGGGTTTATATGTGTTTGGCATTGCCCTTTGGGCAATGCCTTATTGGACATGTTTACCTATGTTAGAAAACAACTTATTATTTACTACGTGTAACCAACATAGCAGACTATAGATCAGTCAAGCTCTGTTGGGTGCCTTGTGAGTATAAGTTAACCCTACTGTAACTAACCGTTACATTTTTTTGAGCTTCCTGACTACTGGAAGCTACTAATATCAACAGGTATCATCAAGAAATTGATTATTTCCACCTTAACAAAGAAATAACCAAATCGAGCCCGAAGCAACCTCAAACCCAACCAAACCGGATGGCGACAGCCGTCATACATCAAGAAACGACCGAAGGAGCGCATACGATGCTCCCACAGACTCAATGGCGAGAAGGTCCCGTAGTGGACCTTTTCCTAGTGTTTCGAAGTCCAGTCCAGTCCGGTTTTTTGACCAATTTTTGGATAGACCGGACCTTAGACCGGTTGCCTAATAAGGAAATAATCGAAAAGACCGGACCGGACCGCAGGAAGACCGCAAAAAACCGGTCTAAACCAGTCTAAACCAGTTGCAACATGGACCAGTCCGAACTGCATTGCAACCAGTCTAGACCGAGTTTTTTGCAACTTTTTGCAATCAAATATGGTTATAAACTATTAATGTACATGCACTACAGTCATATATAAATAGTAAACATCAATGAACACATCACAAAAGCCATTCAAAGACAAACATTGAATACACTATGAAAATCTGTTAAAAACCATGTAAAATAGTGTTCGGTCAGTGTTTTTGGGAGTTTAAAGTGGGTAACTATGTGGCTGTGCTAAGACCGGTCTAGGACTGGTTGCAACCGCTTTATTTGGTCCGGTTTGGACCGGTCTTTTTGTCTCCGAGATGGATGGACTGGCAACCATCGGTCTATGGACTGCAGTTGCAGTCCAGTCCAGTCTGCGGTCTTTTTGCAGTCCATAGGACTGGACTTTCAAACACTACCTTTTCCAAACAACGATACGCGTGACGGACAGCCAAACCGGACCAAGTCGAATACCAACGACGCTGATGGAGAGTACGCCGGACTGGCGTACGCGCGAAGGGAGACGTCGAGCATCGCAGACCCACCTAACAGTAACACCCAGGCGCGAAACCGATTC
>QFEU01003765.1:0-11875 GCA_003316345.1 Tricholoma terreum
TATGCACAGAGCAAGAAAAACATACAAATGACTCTCCACAAATGCAAGGGGTAGTGCTTTCAAGTCCAGTCTAGTCCAGTTTTTTTGACCTTTCATGGATTGGAATGCAGATCAGACCAGTTGTTGTGAGTCAGGGGGGGGTTCCCTTTACTTAAGGGTCTCTCGGCACAGAACACAAATAACTTGTATTGTGTCATGTCTAAGACGATAGTAAAAGGAATATAGATATATACTAGGACTTGCGCTTATGTAGGCGCCAGTCAAGACAATAGCTTGGAGATTAAACAAATATATACATCGGGCATTGCCCTGGATCACCACACCCTCCCCCTCAGGCTTCGTCCAATGGTGAAGCATTTTATTTTGAATGAAAACAAGACGATCTAACGCGTCGTTGGATCGTCTAATAAGTTCACTCATCGGGTTTCGACGGGCGATCAACCATGTCGCTGTCTATTGACATAGGCACCATGTCTGGTGTCGCAGGAGGTGAGATTGTCCATTCGTGCTCCGGCATGAACGCTCCCGCAGTAGGAACGACCGCCTTGTTGACCGATGGCAACGAGGGGGCTTGGGAGATGGGAGTCACTGAGGGGTTACCCAGTGAGGAGGTTTCGACCGACTGATCTCCTTCTAGGGGACCAGCGTTGCAGCGGTTAGATTCCGTGATGGGATCATCGTCGTCAGTTTTGGGGACGGAGTCAGTGCATTCACTTTCTTTGCCTCCCTTCCTTCTTTGCATTGGTCGCACAAAAGTCTTGAACCAGTTGTCGGAGGCAGCTCCTCCAAACCCTCTTGGAGGAATGCCTGACACGACCCGACATTGGACCTTGAGAGCCTTCTTTTGGGCTCAGGATGCCTTGATGGGGAATTGGAAATCCGCCCATCCGCCAGTTGGATCAGCCTCAAGGGAATCATTCCCTTGTGGAGGACAAGTAATGGGAGCTGTGGTCGATGGTCCGGCCACAGCTGGTGGTTGGGTGTCCACGCGGGAAGGACCCGCATGCATGGATGCAGTCGATTCCCCTAGATATCCAGAGAAAGACTGGTAGGCGTTAGGGAATTCAGGGAGAGGTCTCTCTGAATTTCGGATTGGGGCCACTCCCCTCCTAGGTGCAGTTCTCTTCGTCCGTGGTGCTTGGAGGGGAACGTCGCTGGCAGTGGGTAACCACCAGCGGGGTTCAGTCATCAGAGGGGCATCCTCTGGCTTGTTATTGGGCGTTTGCCTTAGACGATTCAAGATGTCTAAGGCGGCGGCCGGCTCATCTGGCCGAGTGGAGGTGGTACTGGCCGTTGCAGTAAGCCATCCAATGGCATAGTGGTGCGCTTCTTGGACCTCGAGGTCTGAGACTCCCATAGCCGCCAGGTGCCTTACGACTTCCTCAACGGTGGTATTGTCAGATATGTTCGACATGGATAGTCGACGACATGTCTCCAGCACGCGGATCCCATGTCTCTTGCACGTCTGGTGGTACAAGCCAGGCAGGGCAAAGACCTCCATCAATCCGATGTAGAGGCCAAATTTTTGCCTCTGGGAAAGCCCAGAGGGAACTTGCTGACGTGTCAGAAGTTGTCCCCTGACGTGGGGAAGGGAGACCCAATGGCTGTCCAACATTGCACCGGGTGAGCTCTGCCACTGGTACAGGTGTTGGTGCATGAATTGCGCCCAACGTTCTGGGGGATCGTTGAGACCTGGTTGTTCCAGGCAGTTAGGGTCTTTAAGTCGGCGTAACCCTCGCGCCGACTGCTGTTCCTCGGGGAGCCAGCTGGGAAGTCTCCAGTTGGCGAGGACATGGTTCATCAGTGGGCTCCTAGCCCCTGGTGCAATGTCGTTGACATAGCGCATGTACTCGCGCACTCGTTGCAACATGTGGTAATTGCCGGCGATGTGTGCCGACCGGGCCCAGACATCAAACTCCTCAGTGTTCTGAGGAATTGCTGAGGGAAGAGTTCCCTGCGGCAGAGGCGCAGGGTTCCAGTTTGCCATCCTGGGAGGTCCGGGTACCGAAGCTTGGTACTTTGGCGGTGGTAGTTTGGGAAGAGGCGGGTAAGCCTCTTTCATGACGACATCCCCGCCAGAGTCGACATGGCGAGGTGCAGCGGGTGGAGCTACAGGCCTGGTGGCTGCAGGAGCAGGGTTATACGGTGCTGGCTGGGCAGCCGCACTGGCGTAGTTATTCCTCTGAGGTCTCTCAGGGGAACGGGAGGATTCGTGTGTTCGTGCTTTCTTGTGATGACAACCATCGTATGGGTCGTCTAACTGGAGTTGCAGGCTCCGGACTTGTCTCTGGAGCACTTCAATGTCATCCTCGTACTCATCGTAACAACGATTGGCTCGGGTGATTTCCCCAGCAGTGATTTCCATATCTCGACGCTCCTGGGCGTCGAGAAATTCTCTATCACGGTCGAATGCGTGGTTGTACACGTGTAGGGCATATTCCTTGCATATCTTGCAAGGGGTCCTATGGACCAGGTTTCCTCGACCATCCGTACCCCAAGTCTCGACAGTGCTGGTGCTGGTGCCCACACCGTCTCTCCTCTGATGTGATTCACAAGTCGCGCGACAGTTGGCATGGCTCCTCTCTTCTAGTTCGCCAGGGGATGGCGAACAATGGGTTTCCTTCTCGTCGTAGAAGTCCTCGCTCGAGCTGGGTGGCTCGGGCCTTCTTCTCTTCTCCTTCCCCCTTTGAGACCGAGCTGAGGGCTTGGTCTCGCATTCCTCCCTCTTGCGGTAGTGTCTTTCGTCCCCCATGGGGTCATCGTCCTCTTGTGGGGTCACCATGGTTAATTACCAAGCGATGAGGAAAAAAAAAATTTGGACTCCGCCACTTCAACAGCGCTTGGGCGGAGCCTCAATCAGTGTCAGACACATCACATGTTCGACGTGACTTAGAAATATCTAAGTCAGCATCATCTCACCGATGACGCACGGTACCTGCCATGCATTTAGCCAGATGCTGCCAATCCCTGGCCCCCATGAGGGCCAGGTAAGCATCCATCGCTGCAAGTTCATTGCAGTTGGATAGAGGTTCCCAAGTGGTGTCACCTAGACTCCACTTTACTTCGAATTCAATATCACGGCCTTTCCACCTGTGGGCTGTGATCTCCTCGACAAACCACTCAGTGTCATCAGAGGCACCGAAGTCGTAGGCATCTGGACATTGCCTGTTGGGAAACAAGGCATCGTTGCTGGGCTCGTGAGGCCGTAACAGGCTTATATGGAAACGCTGGTGTATACGCCTGCATTTAAGCTCGTTTGGTAACTCCAGATCGTAATTGGAACTCTGTGGGTACGCACATAGGACCTTGTAAGGACCTACATACTTTGGGAGTAACTTGCTCGCTCTTCCTTTGGGGAGAGCCAGGTTTTTGGTAGAGAGGTAGACAAGCTCTCCCTCCCGAATTTCTGGTTCACTACGCCGATGCTTATTGGCGTGGTGACGTTGAAATACTTGTTCCGCAATGATACTATCGTGCGCAACTGCCATGTTGCGCAACGCGTTCATTGCAAACATGCGTACCCCCGGAGGTATTTGTTCTGTTACCAGCAATTCATGCATCATACGAGGCATGAATCCATAGTTTATCTCGAACGGGGCCATCCCCATTGCTCTATTGATGGTAGAGTTAATGGCGAACTCTACCAGTGATAGGAATTGCACCCAATCTTTCTGATGGAGGAAACAAACATTCGGAGTATCTGAGCGATGGATCTATTCGCCCTTTCGGTTATTCCATCTGTTTGAGGATGGAAAGAAGTTGACATCAGAATTTTGACATTCAAGATTCTGTGAACTTCACGCCACCATTTGGATGTGAATTTAGAGTCTCAATCGCACACGATCGAGTTGGGAAGTCCGTGCAAACGGACAATCTCCTTTACAAATATGGGAGATAGTTGGGAGGCTGTAGTTGTAGTGTTTACTGGCACAAGGTGTACCATTGACGACAGTCGGCAGATGACTACCCAAAGGTAGTCAAATCCATTGGACTCAGGAAAGGGTCCGATGAAGTCCATTCCAATGGACTCCCATGGTCTCATGGGAGTTGGCAGCAAATGCAATTTGCCTCTTGGTGGCCGGTATTTGCCTTTAGAACGAATGCAGGACTCACAGGAATCGCAATATGTCTCGACTTCGTACTGAAGTCGAGGCCACCAATACCAATGTCGAATGTATTCTGACATTTTGAGGGGACCGAAGTGTCCAACTAAAGAGTGGGCTTGGTCTATAATACGGCCATGACAGGTCGTATGTCTGGACGTTGAGGCAGGAACTAGTGTTTAAAGGTCAGGTCATTGTAACCGCAAAAAAGACCGAAACCGGACCGGACTGTGACCAATGTAACCGGACTATCGGTCCGGTTATGTCCAGTTATAGTATGGTCACAGTTACAGTTATACAAGATGTGTAAAAACATTGTAACCGACGAAAAACTGGTTATGACCGGTCTAAGACCGAACCACGGTCTTAAATACATGCACAAGGAGCATGGTGTGACAATTTCGGATCATATCAGTCCCTGGGTCATCCAGATCCATCCAGAAATGAGTGAGATATGACCAAACCGACTTCTATAGTCATAACTTGGTAATATAACCTTGGCCCATTATCCCTTTGCATATATTGGGTGTGGTTTTGAGAATTACAACTTGTGCAAGAGAGCGAATATGTAGTGCGGATGTGGGCGCACGTTTCCCGTCTCTAGCGCAAGGCAATCAGATCTCTCTATGACGTGTTATGCATGTTTAACAAATTGGGTTGAGTTGATTTGTCAAAACCTGTGACGTGTAAATAATGTCTCGTAGGTGAGTCGGATCGCTTGGTGTTACAGACAAGGATTGTGCGTCTCCATTTGGGCTATAGAATCGGTCACCTACTCAGGTTGGCAATCTTGAAGCCTCACCCAATAAATGTGCAATACAAGCTAGTGAGCTTGAAGCTGTGGCAATATTAGTATACGGAATACCAGTTTTAACTGCAGTTAAAACTAGTTAAGACTGGTTACCAACTGGTCTTAAAATAGACTGGTTATAACTGGTCAATAGACCAGTGTGTAACCGGTATTAACCGGTTACGTGCAGTCCAGTTACAGTTACACCATGATCCAGACTTTTTGTAACTGGTTACAGTTGCAGTTACATCCAAAAAAGGCAAAAAAACCGGACTGGACTGGACCTTAAAACACTAGCAGGAACGCAGAGCACGTTGATACGCCTCGGCGCGTTGAGAGCGCATAAAACACCACAACAGCTATTTTCGCAGTTAGAAAATGGCTAAGATTTGATTAGAAGAAGCACAAGAAAATGTGTTAGAAAATGCGGACGGGCATAGAAAGGTATGCGCGAGAAAAGGGACTTAGTGTAAAAACCGGTGCTCTAGACTGCCAAGAGTGCTCGGTAATACGCTTGGCAGCCCTGTCCGATGCGCAACGGATGTCCGAAAGGGAACGGAGGAGTGATCGAGGACTGACATCTTAAAATGGAACACGATCGGGAGTGATGCGCTTCAAATTGTCAAATAAGGAATCGGCGGATAAGGACAAGAACATCAGAAAGACGAAATCAATGGAGAGTACTAAGAGTGGGAGGTGTCAGATGACGAAGGGAAGGTCTCATTCTATTTTTCATTCATTCTTTATTTTGCCTTTTTTAGTTACTCTATGGTTGAGATTTCAAATTATTGTGTATATAGTTAGAGCAAGTAGCCTCGAAATACAGGTCTTGCTTCCCCCCCAGAAGTTCCCCTCACAGAGTTTAGTGCGCCCTCGAACGTCTCAAACGTTCATCGGACTTGTTTAAAATCGACAAGTCTTTTGTTTAGTCCTTCCTAAAAGATATTAGGAAAAGCGTTGAAAGGAAATTGTGCCAGCCGCATTGAAGTATACGCGTGTCTACTGGGACTTAGGGAGTTTAGGAAATTGTGTCGGTTGCGTTGCCGGGACTAAGGAACATTAGGAACCTCGTTCTAGCCGCGTAATCGAGTGCGCGCGTTTCTAGGACTTTGCGAATAGTATAAAGAACTTTCTTGGCAGGCGTCTTTGAACTTACCGCCCCCACACACACATAACCCCAGAGGGACTTGTTGGTTTTGTGCACTCAAGTCGTTCTAGGACCTATCAACGTCCTCCCCGCCTCTGTTCTTTATCCAAATGTAGTTGTCCCGGATTTTGAATCCGGGATGATCATGTGGCTTTTCGAGCACTTTCTGGAAAAGTTTATCGTTGACATATCCTTCCTGGATATCGTCGTTCAAACTATCTTGCTCAGACATGTGGATGTGCAGGTCAGGCCCTTTAGCCTGCGACTGAAAGATCGTGGGGTCCTCTCCAGGATCATTTTGAGCGTTCGACTGTGTGCTATCCTCTTGGGAAGCTGCAGCCATTTTGGCTGCCGTTGTTTCTCTTTCTTCAATCTGTTCTCGAAGAGCTCTCAACTGCTCCCCTACTTGTTTCTGCTGTGCAGCAGCAGAACAAGTCTTGACTGTCCGATTCCTGATTTCCAGGAGCCGATCCCACGGGAGGTCCTCGTGGTTGGGATCTAATCTTACATCTGCGAAGACGTAGTGCTGGACTAATGGGGCATCTTCCCAAGAGTCAAATTGATAGTAGTGGGACAGAGCGTCCGCTACCTTGTTCAGTTTCCCTTTGATATATCTAATGTCAAAGTCAAAACGCAATAAATATTCCATCCATCGCGTTTGTCTCGCTGACAACCTGCGTTGGGTTTGGAAAAACTCCAGCACCTGGTGATCGGTAATGACGTGAATGCGTCTACTGATCAGCTTGTCTTCCCATTTGAGGAGAGCCTCCAGTATGGCGATAGTCTGATGCTCAAAGGTACGGTAGTTCCTTTGAGCGTCAGAAAACTTCTTGAACAGGAAACCCGCTGGTCGGCAATTTTGCCACTCAGGGCCCTGTCCGTACATTGCTCCAATCCTGAAGACTGAAGCATCGCATATAACCCAGATCGGTTCAGCTGATTCTGGGTTGATTGGCTTCAGCACGGGTGTGGTGCAGCAAATGGTCTTGATCATCTGGAAACAGTGATCGTGCAACGGATGCCATTGAAAGACCTGTCCGTTTCTAGTCATTGCGGAAAGCGGACAAGTGTATGCGCTGATATCTGGCAAAAAATGTGCCAGGTACTGAACTAGTCCCAGAAACCTCTGGACCTCTAAGTAATTACGAGGTGTTTTCCACTCCCGTATGTGGGCCATCTTGTTGCTGTCAGCGTGAAGCCCATGCTCGTCTATTATATGTCCGAGACATTCCACTTTCTCGGTGTACAATTCGCACTTATCAGCGCGAAGGTAGAGCGAGTGTTCGCATAGCTTGTTGAGCACAAGCTCCAGATGTTTCTGGTGCTCCTCTAAGCTCTCGCTGAACACGAAGATGTTGTCCAAGTACACGTGGACGAATATTCCAATGTAGTCTTGGAAAATCATATTCATCAATCTTTGAAAGGTTGATGGTGCGTTACAGTCGCCTTGTTGCATAACAAGGCTCTTGTAGACCCCCTGAACTGTGGAAAACGCGGTTTTCCAGACGTCCTCAGGCTCCACTCGGACTTGCTCGTATGCATCCGAGAGGTCGATCTTCAAGTGATGTTTAGCTCAAGCTACATCAAGGCAGATTAGGTCTTGATCCGGAAACGGTGTTACATCTTTCACCGTGTTTGCATTTCGTTTCTGGGCATTCACCACAGTGTGAATATTGCCGTTCTTCTTGGGAACGACGAGCATCGGAGCAGCTTGTTCTGCACGGGCAGGGCACCACCACCCTGCCTTGCAGTACTTGCTTATTTTCTCGGCGAGGGGTTTCCTCATCGAGTCGGGGCACTTTGGAAGATAATAATTGTATTTCTTCTTTTCGTCCACCAATGGTATGTGGTGATTTATCTCCCTCAACAGAGGGAGAGTTTCTGGTACTCCGCTCAGGATGTCTTGGCAGGAAGTCTTCCACTCCTCTTTGAGGCATGGAATGTCGCTCCTCGTCAAGGGCCCTGTCGCTTTTGCCTTCCCAGCTAAATCTTCACACATAGCGAAGAGAACGTCGTTTAGATCATCCACTTGATCTGGCGGCCGAACGGCCGGTATCAATGGGTCCGATCCATTTGCTTCAAATCTAGGCCCCTCGGGATACCTATCCCGAGTAAATTCTCGGACGATCTCTTCAGGATCGTTCTTTTCATTATCGCTATTGGGCACAAAGTCCACTGTCTCCTCAGGTCCCAATAGAATGGGATCTGAGGGTCTTAATCCACTCCGACAAGGTTCTTCTTCCTCGTCCACATCTTCCACCTCTGCTTGTCGTCGTCGTACGGAAGGAGGCTGGACCTTCGTCAAGCTAGAACCCAGTTTGTCTGGGTCCTTTTTCTTCTTGACAGCAGCCCCAGGGCCGCTGTCAAGTCACTCACCCTTTGGAGGGTGAGGTCGCATCGCGTACCGACGCACTTGTCGCAATGTGCTCTCGCCCTCGACAATCGTCTCGAGGACCTTTCCTTTAACGCGAACCTCGTCGCGTTCAAAATCGAGCACTATACCGTGCTTTCTCATGAACACTGTCCCAACGATAACGTCGTATCTATCGATGTTTACTACATCGAAATAGTGGTGCCCTTTTATCTCTCCGATTTCGAAATCGGAGAAAAGTCCAAAGTTGATCTTCGAACGGCTGCCAACGGTGCCCAATTGAAAGGGCACCGGTTCTTCCAGTTCATGGACCTTCAAATTCGCTGAAGTGGCGAATTCAGGGGAGGTGGAATCAGACGTACAGCCTGAATCTAGAAGCATGTAGGCTTCTAATTCGTGAAGCTTCATCTTTGCGATGAAGCATCGGTTGTCCTTCTCGGTATGAGGAGGATGCACTATCTTCTTTGAGGATTTCCTTAAAACTTGGGGTCCTCCAAACTTCGCAGTGGCATTAAACAGGTTGTCCACCATGACACCCAGTCTCTCCCTGAGGGGCGAGATTTTCGTTATAACCGGCTCATTCTCTGAATCCTCGGAGTCAGACACTGATTGTGCCAATGGGCAGCTATCAGAATGATATTCTGATTGGACTTCTCGGATAGCACCAAAGCGCTCCAAGGCTGAGGGTTCATGGGCGGACGACCCGTATTCAGACTCATAGTCGTACAGTTCACCATCCGAACTGTACTGTGATCCAACCGGATCCAGGTCAGAAACTGCGGAGGAATACTCAGAGTTGGAATCCTCCTCTGAGTCACTGTATGCGGCCGCGAGTCTCTCTCCCACGGTGGGTTTAGGACCAGGCTGACTGCCTGGTCCTTTCCTATTCGAGCTGGGAATCTGTTCCCGCTCGCGGTTGGACCGATGATCAGACTCGCCTACTGATTGCTCTCGAGCGGCGTACATCTTTGCCGCCGGTTTGGGTTGTCCATATTTCGGGCATTTCTTGTCGGAGGAGTAATGTGGTCCTCCGCAACTGTAGCAAGTGGGTGCCTTGCAGTCATCAGACTTCAGGTCTGGTTTTAGGTCCTTGCTTCTGGAGGACTTTTCTCCAGAGGCCTGCCTTCGGTCGTCACGTTGGTCTTTACGATGACAATCCTTGTCGTCGTGGCTTCGAGGTCCTCTTTCAGGCACCCTCAAAGACTGGGGTTGGAAGCGTTCACGATAACTGGTTTTACCGTGTTTAGAATAACGATCTCGCGATCATTCATGGGATCTCTCCTGCGAGTGATCTACTTCTCTCGCCGGCTTACTCGAACAGCTCGTGCTCTTCAATTTTGTCGACTCCATTATGCGCTTTTTTTCCTTAAAGTGTTTGGTCATCTTGCCAATTTCTTCTGCCTCATGGGCGAAATACAGTATATCATCCACGGAACTTGTTTCCATGGTACAGCCTTTATCCAATATAAAGGCTATGATATTGTCTGGCAGCCCTGCTACCAGTTGCGTCCGGAACGTGAAAACGTCTGGCGCCTCAATCATTCTGGTAGCATATCGCTCCAGTTTGTAATAGTAACTCATAATGCCTTCTCAGGTGTTATATTCGACATGCCAGAACTTGTCGTTCGCATCGTGGGTGGCGTTATCATGAACGAACCGGTCGTATAGGCTGGTGATGACTTCTTTGAAAGTCCAACTGGAACGTTGATGGTACGCGCCATCAATGTTATCCTCAAACCAAACAATCGCGGTGTTCTCCAAGAACATAGCGGTAAACTCTATATGATCAGAGTCGTTCTCCGGTCCACAGATTTTGTTCACTTTCAGCCATCGGAGGAGACAGCTGAGCCAACGCTCAAATTCCTCTGAGTCCTGTAATCCACCGTATTTTGGTGGATTGGGCACCCGAGGACCATTCTTGCCTCCCAAGGCAGGAGAGTCACTTAAAACAGAGGCCTTCCTGTCAATCTGTTTGTGAAACTTCTTGTGCATGGCCTTCAAATATTTTGACGGCCGTCAAGAGCTACCTTCTTGATAATGTTCTGCATCACTGGTACGAGCTTGTCAGTACGAGCTGCCATGATACGAGAATGACTTGGAATTACCAGACCGCTTTCATCTAGGATGTTTACCTGGG
The DNA here is from genome assembly GCA_003316345.1 of Tricholoma terreum. NCBI lineage: Eukaryota > Fungi > Basidiomycota > Agaricomycetes > Agaricales > Tricholomataceae > Tricholoma > Tricholoma terreum. The sequence goes on from QFEU01003765.1 coordinate 10,549, forward strand.
TCGTCTTCCTCGTCTGATGACGGGGAATCACTACCTCCGCCTTCATCACTCAACGTACCTGACGTCAAGTGTCCATCACTGCTGTCGTCCCCTCCAGAGTTGCCACCTCCTGGACTGCCTTTTGATCCTGCATGACTCGGTGCAGGTCTCCGGGAGGGTCCAGAAGAACTTTTCTCACGGCGGCTGTCGCGAGATGGAGACTTGTATTTATCCCAAGGACGCCCGTCCTTGTCGAATCTAATTCCTTGGTCAGGGAGATTAGTATGATTTCCTTCACCAATTTCGCTGTCTCGAAATCGTTGCAATGTTATCCTATCGGTGGCATTGTAGTGTACTTTCTTTTTCGAGGGTACAGGAGTTGGAAGATCATCAGGATCTCGACGCGGGGTTCCACGTCGAGGGCTTAGCACTTCAGTGAGGGGAGCGGGGTATGGAGCAGATACCAGTTGGTGTCTGCTCGTGAATCCATCTGACAACTCTTTGAGGTGTCGTCTCAAGGATGCGGAATCGAAATTGGCCGCATCTTGGCAATGGAGCTCACAGACCTCGTGTACGAACTGTAAGTATTCCTCCATCGCAGTATTTCTGCTATCTTCTCCTTCTCGAGGTCACTCCTCGAGTCTTTTTTTCTCTTCTCGTTGCCGGGCCCTGGAACCCTCAGACATTGGCATGGGTGGCACCGATGCATTTTGCACCTCAGACCATTGAGCTGCAGTCAGTCAGGGGGTATTAAGTTCCTGATTGGGCCCAGGTGGGTTCCCGGACGGCAATTCTGGAGGTATCTCCTCCAGAGGTGAAAGTAACATTTGTCCCAGAGGTTTATCTGGGCTGCTACGACCACGTTCGCAACTACCTAATGGCGACGCAGATCTATCTGATCTATCGTGGCTGTCGTAGCCCTCGGTGGACGCGCGTCGGCTGTGAAGACCAAGTGCCGTCGAGGCGATTGGTCTCGAAGCGACTGTATGCGCTTCGAGCGGTTGGTTAGACCTCCTCGGCGAGGTACTGCTTCTCGAAACACCTGTTTGCACTTTGAGAGGGACAGGAATTGCCTGGGAATTGGCCATGGTAGTCTGCCGGGTTTTTTGCCTACCCATGGCAAAGGTCGTATATTCTCTTGGTCTTCTATGGACAGGATGAGGATGCAAGCGTGCTAGGGGTTTTTTCAGGGTCCGTGCGGCGGATGTGTTCTTTTGCGGATCGCGATGGGAAGCTTCCCGTCGCAGGAGAAGATTCTTTGGACGTGGTTGTGACGTTCGCTGATGGGGCGAAGTCGAGCTCAAACTCAATACGAGTTTAGTGTTCAAAAAAGTGTTGTGAGTCAGGG
>QFEU01003768.1:0-11727 GCA_003316345.1 Tricholoma terreum
CTATATCATGGCTTGATCCCGCTCCATGAGGCTTCATTTCCGTGCACCAAATCGTACAAGGTACTCGTAACCGCCACAAAACACCCAGTCATCTAATGTCCAGTAGCAACACATAGTTGTTCAACTCTTCTTTTCGACGTCAGACGGATGGATTTGCAGAAGAAGCTAAAGTGGCATGATTTTGATGCGTTGCCCCGCACGAGTCTGCCATCCATCAGCTTACGAACATCCAGCTAACGGCACAATGACTTTCGTCCCTGACCAATCTGGTTTTTTTTTTCGTCCAGGATAGAGGCTTCATCCGATGGAACTCGGTGATTTTTTCACCATCAAGTTGATCTTATACTTGTTCTAACGCTAATTCAATGTCATTTGAAGGATATAAAGAGCGGGGGGGCCCTTCGGCTTATCCGCTCTTTCGCATGGTCGGGATCTTGATGGAGCAGGGTTGATCTTATATTTGTTCCGAGGCTAACTTAATGTCGTTTGGGGGATCTAGAGAGACGAGAGCCCGCTTATTCGTTCTTTCGCATGGTCAAGATCTTGATGTGGGGTTTTTAGATAGGTGTATAGAGCTCGGTGAGTTCTTCACCGTTCCGGTTGTGATCTCATATGTGTTCTGAAGCTAATTCAATGTCATTTGAAGGGTTTAAAGAGACGAGAGGCCTCCTTTCATTCGTTGCTTCGCATACTGAAGATCTTTCTGGAGCAGGAGGCTTGGGATAGCTCTGGTGGAACTCCGTTCATTCTGATTGATCTTATACTTGTTCTAAAGCTAATCTGATTGTTGATTTTAAGTGTTCACTGATGACTCGGAACTTCTGTGGGACTCCCCATATTGCAGATAGAGCGATAGTGCATGCGAATAGAATGCAGCTCGCACAACAGAGGGAACAATCTACCAGAGAATGAATAACATGAGAGTATGCTTGAGCTAGCAGAATTGCTGAAGTTAGCGGCTCAGTCATATTTGTCGATGAAAAAGTCCACCATTCCTTGAACCATGGAATGCTTCGACTAGCCCAGAACAGCATGAACCAAAGTCCGAAGCTGGGATATGTTGGCGCTGTGTAGAACGGCGGTAGCGACTAAAGAGTGAGAAAAGCAGCCAGGAACTTTAAGAGTTAGCATGCAGGTCATCGTTGTACACTCAGGCTTAACGCTGGTATCACCCTCGGCAGCCCTGGGAGATGTCTAGCCTCAGTGTCAAATCTGATTCGAGTACTTTCGCAGTCATTGGCTTGTAAGGAGCAGGGACCATGGCCACCTTCCCCAGGGGTTCAGACGAGGGTACTCAGGCTGGTGACGATGCCAGTGGAAGTTCAACATTCAACATCCATTAATCATTGGTCAAATGTATATTCGGGAAATTCAAACCGACCCTTGACCTTGTACCTTCCATACGGCTTTACGACTTTCACCTGCAACTCCACACCTAACGTACGGAATTTCCCCCATGGCAAACCCCTATCCTTTGTGCTAGACCACCACCGCATGATCAACACTTTGTTCAAGCACGGCAGCATCCCCGACTGTGCAACCGACAACAGATCTGCAATATGATTGCTCATGTCCACAGGATTGTCGGCGCAATGGTACTTGATAACTGCGAGAGTGTGGTGTGGGTAGGTGACGACGGATTGAGCCCTCGTTTCGTAGTCATAATGCAAAGCAAGTTCCCTAATGCTTGGGAACCTCTCAAGCAGTGTTTGTAACGGAATTGAATAGCCACCGAACGAGAGATGTGTTAGTGAGACTGATAGACTCTTTGGCCAGTTCGTGCCCGAAATGTCTCTCACCACCTCGCGTCCAGCGTCCTCTGTACTATACGTGCCAAGATACCGTAGATTAGGCATGTCAAGTTGTGTGAGTCTTGGGTTGAACCGGTCGATGTGGAGTGTATGCAATGAGGGAAGTTTGTACGGCGGTCGGTGCAGGAAGGCAGGCCAAGATGCGCTCTTAGCATCATCGAAGCCCCTTTTGACGTCATTGCCGAAAAAACCCGATGGCATCCCCAAAGTTTGGTCGCTCACAACTGTTGAAGACCGGAGCCGGGAGAATTCCAAAAACGTAGGCTCATCCCCGTCGTATGTCTCTCCATCATCAAATGGCCGTACGTGGACCAAACGACACACTTCAAGCTTTGTGCAGTATCGCAACAACATCTCAACACGATCCCTGCGTATGCTTAGGCCATAAAGCTCCAAACGCCTGAGGTGTAGGCGAGTATGATCTTCCAAAGGGTGGGGTTGGTCAGATGGGGCATATTACGCGCCAGAAGAGAGTTTCTGTTTCTTTTCCAAATGCGACAGAGAAGAATAGTGACATTCGGGCAGGCAGGCAGGAGCCCCCAAAGGACGTGCCCACCCTCGTACCAGGCTTCATCATTGTAGTCAATGGCACCTGTTCCTAGGCATATCTCCAAACGTCGACAGTGGAGTCCACGTGGGTTACTCGATGGGCGGTTGCTCCCCTGACTTTGCAGCAGTTTGACAAGACGAGGAATGTGGTCGAAACGGTTTACAGAAATGATTTCATACAAGAACTCTTCCACAAGCTCATGGAAAAGTCTGGATACCAAAGAGAGTGCGGTTTTTGTGAGCATCGACCTGTGGATGGCGGCCAAGACCACCTCCCGGTCGTCACGGAGTACTGAGTCGAGGGACGAATCGAATGCCTCGGGTATACGAGTGGCTTCTTCACTAAAGGCCCGTAATATTTCAGTGGGGATGTACATTGCAGGTTTGAGGAATTGGGTGCGTTTTTGAATTCATAACTTGAATGACGTCATCAGTAACAACTTTTTGGCCATTTTTGCGTCATTTTCAGTTTTCATTTTTCTTCCATCTTTCAAAAATGAACATGAGAATGAGCTCATTTTTGGTAAAATGGACCATACTGTAATGGCAGGGAGAAGTTTACGAAATATTAAGCCCAGTGGAATGTAGTGGTACTAGATCAAGAGGCAAATCTTATTCCCGCTACTTTAGTAGTGGGTTTTGGCCCGCCAATTCCAGGTCCCGTGATCTACCCACGATCTCGTGCATGTGGCAAAAAGCGCTATTCTCGTTTTCAGGGTACCGTGACGTCTTCGACCTGTGACTTCGTTTGCTCGTCGGATCCTGTGTACTTGGACGGTTTCAGACTTTGCGACAGGATGGCGAGGCCTGCACATCGTCAAGCTTGGCAACAAAGATTGTATGTGGCGACTCAGTTGGTGTTGGAATACAAACCGTAGCGGAGTTGCGTGCTGTGCAACAACACGTAAATGTCTCATTTATATTTTCTATTTGACTGATTTAGCCCCACTCTTATTTCAAAGATCGTATCCTACCTGCTTTATATATAGCCTAAAGGCTATTCTCATAGTTACGTAGAGTAGATAAAAACCTATGTACTTCATAGGAACACCTCAGTCCGTTCTACGCTGACTGAGGTGAGCATATCTTATTATACTGACTTATTTATATCTTACTGACTTCTCGTAGTATACTTGATTCCATTAGGTACTTATTGACCATGAATAGAGTCCGTTCTATGCTGACTGAGTATACTTGATTCCATTAGTTGGGGCCATGCAGAAGTACATGCATTGGAATTGTCTCTTATAGCCTATGATTATACATGCCGTGTATATTTACCATGTCATGTGACTATGTTTGGATTGTATCCTAAGACTCCCCTTCAAGCCAATGCTAGTCCCATCTCACGAACGTGCCTCTGAAACTTTGGACATGGTAACTGCTTGATTAATACATGAGCCCTTGCCACCATCATCCCGTTTTGGTGCCTCCATGTATGCAATGACCACAGATGGCCATACAATGACAAGAGCATGATGCCACCTCAATAAACAATGGATAACAACAGCTGTCAGCCCCTACTAGGGCAACATCCTGCACCCTTCATCAAAGCCCTGACCTGTAGAACAGTTTAGCTCAAGAAGATACCATTTAGATTTTCCACTACCTCATGAGACAGATGTAACACAACACTGTTTGATTATACCTTTTTTGTATTTTCTTCCATAGTTAGACTTTTATTGTTGTACAAAGTAACCATCACACTAGCCAAATCATTCCAATCATCATTGCCTCCACTCTCAAACGGTCTGATATCCTCATTGAATGGTTCCAGCTCATCCAAGTTCTTAGTTTGTCTGAGAATGAGGTAATACTAATTGTCAATCTGAGCTTGCTGGATGTCCCATCCGAGCTATTCATCTGGTTTTTGACAAGTGGTTATTTCAATCTCAGTTTAATGGTTACTGGATATTGCCAAGCTCCTTTTATTTCCACCCTTTTTTCTGGGTCTTCTCTGTGTTTACCAGTTTTGAAGCAACAAGAGCACTCCCCATTAGTGCACAGCACAGGTTTGTAAACCTGCGTGGGTACATGGGTGTGGGTTAGGCAGGTACAGGTACGGGTCCACTGCAAGGTACCCGTTTGAAACCCATATCTGTGCAGTGGAGTGGTGGTAGGCACCACTCCAGGATAGTCACGTGATCATGTAGTCAGTAGGCAGTCACATGTACACAGCTCATCAGGATTGCTATACCATCGTGTTGCCTCGCCATAGCTAGTAGGCACCTGGGCCTACTCCAGCAGCAGGTACAGCAGGTTTTTTCTTTGTCTACTTACACATCACTAGTGTTATATTTCCTGGTTTTGGCAGTCAGATGAGTGCCGCAAATCTGTTATTTACGTATCTACTGTGTTTAGGTACTAATATACTTATGGGAAGTGACACCCCGAAGAAAGAGGAGCTTGTGGAAGCAGCATATTATATATTGGTTGATATTTATTACTGTTTGGTTCCAGTAAATGAACATGAATGGCAACACGCGATGTGTCCATGTTCATTTACTGGAACCAAACAGTAATAAATATCAACTAGTATATAAGATGCTGCTTTCACAAGCTACCCCTTCTTCAGGGCATTGCTTCCCCCCAAATAAAATAAGTATATTAGTATCTAAAGATAGTAGATTGTAAGAATATTCTTACCTACGTTTACTAATACCCATGGTCACCTGACCAGACAGTCATCTACATACATGAAACCCAGTAGTAGTCTTGTCTTATTTTTGTATTCTCCACAATATAACCCATTCCACTTTAGTCCTGTGTCACCTTAGTGTTGGATGCTCATGCATCCTTCCACTTTTTTTTAAAGTCGAACGAACAGCTTGTACTTCCCTGCCATTCTCTAAATTGTGTCACCCCACCTCGTCACCTCTTTACAGTAGAACAACCTCCATCCTGCCTAATCAACACTCATAAACCTTTCCTTTCCTTCCGAGCCTTCCAAGACACGTAAAAGAAAATCGAAGAAATGTGCATACAACAGCTTCACACCTTATCGCCACCTTACACACGAACGTCACCTTATCTCCTTATCACGCTTCTGAAGCTTCAACCCGCCCCTCCGATCCTTCATTCAAAAGAAGACCTGAACTTCGTTTAATGCACACAACGCCAAAGAGTGTCTACCTTATAAACGTAGAGGACACCTTGCAAAATGTTCCCCCCATCGCTCGTACTGCCATGTCCACAGAGGGAGATGCCCTGGATTCTCCCAGCCTCACCCCGTTATCATCACCCCTACCATCACTGATACCTTCACCGGTAACAACCCGCCCGCCCTCACCGGTATTGGCCAATCGTCCTTGTGTGCGTCATCCGCGCACATACTCGTCTGACTCAGACTCCGTTCCCCTGCACCGCCCATCCAGAATGCCTCCTGTCGATCCTGTTATTGCCAACATGCTCTACGCCCCTGCCACTGTCTTGCGGTCATCTTCTAGCCGGCCACCTCTCTTATCTGCAGGCTCTATCACGATTTCGAACCTTCGCAAGTTTGACTACACATGCAAACAATTCTTCGCCTACAAAGAGATCGAAGCAGTTGGGCGCATTATCTACTCCTTCGAATCCGAGTCCATGCAATCATGGATTGAATCGGAGAGTGACCGGTTGATCGGCCTCACCTTCCCGGAGTTCATGCTGGAAATCAAATGAAAGTGGCTACCAACCGACTGGGAAGATGAACTGATCCAGGAGCTCATCGCGCCTCAGGGTGATCGCGAATTTTACCAGTGGTCTGTCTCCGTTCGTAAAGCAAACAACGAACTTGAGGTGGCGAACTCCTTACAGCACATCCCTAATGAACGATTCTGTGCCCACCTTGTTGCGCACCTGAACCCTGCACTCCGTCTCGCTTACCACGCGTCCAAGAAGGAACTCGACGCGATCGAAGACATCGAGGCTTGGATTCACCAGATCGTTATCCTTGACGTCCAACTGGCTACACACCAGAAACAGATCTCGACCAGCATGGCCCAGGCAGTCAAGAACGCGGCCAGAGGTACACAGTTGGCAACCCATAGTGGATACGTGAGCACCACGGCCACTGTGCCAAACCCGAATTCGACATCCAACAGCTCAGCCAACCCAGTAGTGGCCTTCGTCGTGATCCCAAAGCTCACTCAACCCGAGAAAGACCTGCTCGACATTCACCAGGGCTGCTACAAGTGCTGTATGTTTTATGCAGGACACTTCTCCTGCACCTGTACCACCAACAGACCATCCTTAGAAACCTGCAAGAAAGTAACTGCTGCCTGGGCTGCAAAAGCTAAAGCGGCATTTGAAAGCAAGAGCAACACTGTCGTGGGGGCTGTTTTCAGCAGGGACATGGAAGAAGGTTACCTCGAGGAAGATTCTGTGGACTCAGATGAATTCAATGAGTGTGTATCCCCTTTTTCTATCCTCCCCCTCCCAGAGCACCTGTGGTGGGACTGTTGCATCGACGCACCGTTCACCTGTGCGCCTTCCCCTATTCGAGTGCTAATAGATCATGGCGCACCTCCAGTATTGATATCTGAAGATGCCATCGAACTATATGGCCTTGTCCGTCGCAAACTTTTCAAGCCATATGCTGTCTCTGCTGCCTTCGTCCCTGGTCAATCAAATTCCGAACCCATTCTCTTATCACAGTATTGTAGACTGAATGTATCCTCCCTCGATGCACGCTGGAAATCACGGACGCTAAATGCCATCATTTGCCCAAACTTACAAACAGACATAATCCTCGGGCTAGACTTCCTTGTGAGAAACAAAATAGTGGTTGACGCTGAGTTGCGAACAGCAATTGCTAAGGATTCAGGCTTTGACCTTCTGCACCCACCTGACCCTGTCAAAGCTCATGTGCAACCGCAAATTTCACCAGTGGTACGACACCGGTGAGAGCTAAAATTACTGAAAGAGAGTCATGTGAAGGTTCGAGGCATCCGTAAACTTGTCCACATCAAACTCCTGAGACATTTCGAGTGCCACCCTCAAAAGTTCAATATGACCAGGTACACCACGGGCAACCGCAACATCATCGGGCTGATCACAACACGAATACAGCAACTGGCTGCAAAAGCTAGATTATTGAAATTGGATAGAAAATTCAAAGACAACTTTGCAGACCGTTTCCCTTCAGACATACCCCACGTCCGTGACCTTCCCTGTGACGTATACCACCACATAGAAGTTAAGCCCGGAGTAGCCATCTCAACAGCCCATGCATACTCCTGTCCAAGAAAATACCGTGAAGGCTGGAAGACCTTAATCGACCAACACTATGCGGCTGGTAGGATCAGACCATCGTCGTCACAATACACCTCGCCATCGTTCATTATACCTAAAGCAGACACAACGGTACTGCCGCGATGGGTTAACGATTACCGAAATCTGAACCAGGCAACAGTACCTGACAACTACCCCCTTCCCCGGATTGACGACATCCTTGCGGATTGCGCCAAAGGAAAGATATGGGGCAAGATAGACATGACAAATTCATTCTTTCAAACACTTGTCCATCCCAACGATGTAAAGTACACTGCGACTCTAACACCCTTTGGCTTGTGGGAATGGGTAGTTATGCCCATGGGCCTCCAAAACTCGCCCGCAACCCACCAACGCCGAGTGACTATGGCCCTATGGGACTTAATTGGGCATATCTGCCATGTATACCTAGATGACATCATCATCTGGTCTCAGTCTTTGGCAGAACATGAGCGTAATGTCAGCCTTGTCCTCGAGGCACTGAGGAGGGCACAATTATACTGCTCATCAAAGAAATCCACCCTCTTCACAACAGAACTGAATTTCCTCGGACACACCATCTCACAACGGGGAATCAAGGCAGATAACTCCAAGGTCAAATGAATACTGATTGTCTGACTACAATCAACCATCAAAATCCGGGGGAAAACAAAATTTTCGTAACCTGCGACGCGTCACAGAGACGCACAGGCGCTGTCCTATCGTTCGGACCCACATGGGAATTGGCAAGACCAGTGGCCTTTGAAAGTCGACAACTCTACAATGCTGAGCTACACTACCCTGTACACGAACAAGAAATGCTGGCTATAATCCGAGCACTCAAGAAATGGCAGTCGGATCTGCTTGGGTCACACTTCACGATATACACCGACCACCAAACACTCCAAAACTTCGAGATCCAGAAAGAACTGTCAAAGAGACAAGCAAGATGGATGGAATACATGTCGCAGTACGACTGTACCATCAAGTACATTAATGGGGACGACAACTGCGTGGTGGACGCTCTCTCCTGCCTGCCTGAAACTGTGGATACACAGCTGTCCACTGTCGTGAGTGTCTTTGAGATACGCTCAGACCTGGGATTCATGCAGGACATCAAGGACGGCTACCATGTTAATCCATGGTGCAAAGCTCTCACCACGGATCTGGCACGGAACGTCATTGATGGCAAGCTAAACATTACCTCACGAAATGGCTTGATATTTATTGGCAATTGATTGATTATACCGAAGTATAAACAGCTACGCGAAGACCTATTTCGCCTCGCACACGACAACCTAGGCCATTTTGGAACAGAGAAGTCATACAATGCCCTCTGCAATGATTTCTACTGGCCCAACATGCAACGCGACCTTGTCAACGCCTATGTCCCCTCTTGCAATGACTGTCAATGCAACAAGGGGAGAACATTTAAACCCACCGGACCACTGCATCCCTTGCCTGTACCAGACAAACATTTTGAGTCTGTCGCAATCGACTTCATCGGACCTCTGCCCAAGGATGACGGGTACAACGGCATCGTAACAATGACAGACAGATTAGAAGCTGACATACAATTAGCCCCATGTAACACGGACATGACTGCAGAAGAGTTTGCAACGATCTTTTTTGACAAATGGTTCTGTGAAAATGGTTGCCCACTAGAGCTGATCACCGACCGCGATAAGCTCTTCATTTCACAATTCTGGAAAGCTCTAATGAAGCTCTCAGGCATCAAACATAAGATGTCGATGGCATACTACCCGCAAACGGATGGGGCCTCTGAACGGTCGAACAAGACAGTAGTTCAGGCACTCAGATTTCCTGTTGAGCGGAATCAGACAGGCTGGGCGAAAGCGCTACCCAAAGTACGTTTCGATATCATGAGTACGACTAATGCATCAACTGGATTCTCTTCATTCATGTTAAAATCCGCACACTCCCCGCGCTTAATCCCTCCGCTAATAAATGTAACTACGACCGAGCCAGAGTCACTGAACAGCAACGAGACACAAGAGCAGCCAACATGTAACACACCGACCTCAGACAGCAAAGAGCTAGCACAAGTGATAATTAACCAACTGGCTGACGACATCTTGGATGCAAAAGACTCACTAACGGCAGCCAAAATCACCCAGGTGCACCACGCCAACAAGGATCGGGCACCAGACCCTGTTTTTGAACTGGGTGACCGAGTACTACTGGCAACAGCACACCATAGAAGGGATTACATGCAAGTAAAAGATGGACAAGCGGCTGGGTTCGTGCCCAGGTTTGGCGGACCTTTCGGGATCATCGGGGCGTTCCCGGGATTGTCAGCGTACACGCTACACTTACCAAAGGCCACCAAGATTCACAGGACATTCCATTCCTCACTACTATGCCCGTATCTTGAGAACGATGATATCCTTTTCCCCTTCCGCAAGTTTGATCGACCAGGCCCTATCGTGACCGAGGATGGGGAAACAGAATACTTCATTGATAAGATTATCGATGAATGCACTCGTGGGCGTGGAAAGCAATTCCTCGTGAGATGGCTTGGGTACGGGGCTGACGCAGATCTCTGGCTACCACGTCGTGAGCTGACAGACACGGATGCATATGCAGACTGGCTGAAGACCCACAACGCCTAGCGAATTTTTTAAAACATGGGAGAGTGTAAGAATATTCTTACCTACGTTTACTAATACCCACAGTCACCTGACCAGACAGTCATCTACGTACATGAAACCTAGTAGTAGTCTTGTCTTATCTTTGTATCCTCCACAATATAACCCGTTCCACTTTAGTCCTGTGTCACCTTAGTGTTGGATGCTCATGCATCCTTCCATAGATAAGTAAATAAAGGGTTTGTGGCTGGCTGCCACCACCATGTAGCACCCCTAACCACTGCCATGGGCAACTGCTCATGGGGTGGAGACAGAGCAACGGGGTTGACGCAAACCCACAGTGCCAACCCACATGGGTTTCCATACCTGCGTGACCTGCCTGTATCCATACCCATACCTGTCTATACCCATATCCACGAGCACGGGTATGGGTTTTATGTGGGTGTGGGTGCAGGTAGAGGTCAAGTGACCCATGGGTTACCTGTGACATGCACTACCCCCCATTGGCAAACGAAGTGTACTGTGATATCTGAATGATCATGACCATGACTCCCAGGGATGAAACTTGAACATACTGAATGCTATTGACCCAACAAATTCTCCAGGTCGTGACCTCAGAAATTTCCATAATATCATGTGACTGCAGTGACTTGCCACATTGTCAACAAATTCTCTGGGTCATGTGATCTCAGAATATCATGTGATTGAGTTGAACTTATGATTATTTGACATCAACCCTGTAGTGACCACCCAGACTTAGCTCAGGATTTGCACACTATATTACATGTAGAAAACACTTTATTTCTCAATCATGGGGATCTTGAATTTTAATATAAATAAACAAATGAAGATAATACTATCAAACTATGGACTTGGAGAACAATGATGACTGTACTTACTGTCAAAAGTGAAGGTAACTACAGAATATCTACTACACATCATTGTATTCTAAACTTGTCATGTATTCTCAGGGCACAGAGGGACAGAAAGGCAGATGCACAAACATTTGATGCACAATGGCATAATCTGATCACATGGACTATTTTTGGCAATACATGTTTGCACATGCATTATCTCATTGTTGAAAATAGGTGTAACATAGTGTATATTAGAGCAACACTGACTATCCACTAAGATGGAGACAACATGCGAGCTCTACATGAAGGTGTGAGGGATGATGCACATTGATGCATGAGATTGGAGATTGATGGGGAAGTTAAAAATAGTGAGGTTGGTTGACAAAGGTGGTTCCAAATGATGGTGGGAATTCTAAGAGAACACAACTGGGGTGTCCCTTAGGGTTATATTGAGTTTATATACTATGTTACATCTATTGTACATAGAGTTTGAAAGTCCGGTTGGGTCCAGTTTTTGGCCTATTTTTGGCCCAACCACAACCGCAACTGGTTGCAGCTGCCTCAAAAAGTGACCAACCGCGACCCCAACTGTGGTCAACCGGTTGGTTGTGGTTGTTTAATGGTTGCAACCGGTTGTGACTGTAAATTTATATATAAATTTATTTATTTTCT
>QFEU01003771.1:0-10464 GCA_003316345.1 Tricholoma terreum
GTCGAAGAGCCACGGACCCCAACGCAGCTCTACGGGAAAGTGCACAAGAGCTGGCGAGCAAGCACCGGAAGGTGTGGGGAACGAGAAACCTGTGGTTGCACGGGTGTCGAGGGCAGTCAAGGAGAGTTTGGGAGAGATATGTGTGGCTGGTGGGGACATGGCATTTTGCGATATGGGAGGGCATGAGATGGTACCGCAGACCGTTCTATCCTACTTCCTTGTCATGATCTTGCGGCGAGGATGTCTATGCATACATCAGACTTCTGGATAACTGTATGTACCGTGTGCATGAAGAATGCATGTCGACGACGTACAAAGATAGTGAATATGTATGAGGCAAAGAATCCTGAGCAGAAAACACTGCTTTGCCAAACGATAATAATGATAATCGGCCAATGACAACAATGAGATAACAACAGACAGAACAAGCCACCCTCGGAATCATATTGACGCATTCCGATAAGGGCCATAAGTGTCCTGAAATACCAGTTTGTTCTCATTTTATCTCCCCGTCGAGTCCCTCGACCGAAACTGTCCTGAACATGGGACATGCCGTAACTGAACAGGGTCAACTTCTTATCCCAAGCCACATTGCTAGCGGCTTCACGTTTCTTTCCTGAGAGAGAAGGATAGGGAGCGGAAGAGTGGGAGGTGCATGAGACAGCAAGGCGTGGATATGGGAACCACGCTCTGGAAGGTAGATGTTGGGCCATTCGGACTGGGGAGTTGGAGGTACACTACCGAGAGTTGAATGAGTGCCAGTTGAGCGGATAGGAATGTGAGGGACGTACTAAACCGAGGATGGAGCATTTCTAGAGACGCAGACGTCGATTTCATCCGTCACGCTACAAGGTTCGTGGGTGCTACTTTGAACGGCATTGAGTACTTGGAAGTTGGGATTTTGAAAGTTAACTTGGCGCCAGTCTTGCCCAAGCTCGAGCGATTGCCAAAGTCCAAAAGAGATTTGAAGGGTTTGGCACAACATTGTCGTGTTGTCCTCTGTATAACTTGATAGAGGGTATAATCCCGGGATAGGACGGCGAAGAGCACGCGCTGTACACACCTTCTGAACCCAGGTATGTAGATGTGTTCTTATCAGCCTTACAGATTCGTCTACCCTTGTCCTCCCCTATTATACATCGTATCAGCGTCAATAGAGACAGCATCTACAACCGATGACGCACGCTATCGATCCCGCCGATCTAACCAGCACGACCACCACCACGTCAAGAAGCAGAGCGAGATCATGAAAGCCATGATGAAAAGACACTCGACGGCAGGCGATGCAGGCTGCTGGTGCAGGCTGCTGGTGTGCTGTCGGGTGGGTAAGGACCAACCCAACGAAACATCGGGGCATGGTCGAAGCCAACAAAGACCAGTGTTTTGGAGCGGCCCTTTCTGCTGGAGAAACAGGCGAACAAGAGAAAAGCCCGAGAAAAGTGAACTTCAAAAACAATGTCCAGAGAGATATCTAAGTCAGATCCCGAAGATCAAGTGAGGCCAGGAAGGGGAACGTGTCTGAAGACCAGCATGCAATAGAGGGGCACCGTTCCTGGTGTCCCAGCGACGGCATGTGAAAGAAGGACATTTATAGTCCGACGCGATGGTGTTCGGTTTACTTCAGGGTACTTTGGTAACAATATCATGCAAATGGAGAGAGACGCCAGGCTAGTAAACCATAACAAAGTCGTCAGGAGAGTCGTCCAGGACAAGCGCAAGGAATTCTGATGGCGGCAGTCGAGCATCACGAGGTCCATAGACTTCCTCAGGATCAGCAACCCCTTACCATTGACTACTACAGTTACCCCCAAGGGTAGACCTGACCTCCTACATTGTGAATGGGAATCGTGTCATGGCACAGATTTCAGGATAACCAGAGAAATTATGCCCTACGAGCAACATTGTCGCTAAATTCAGCCCGATAACAGCCTCGCACCAAAAGACTATGACCCACATTCAATGTCCAGCTAACTGGCGGCACTATTTTGGCAATTTCGGCCAAGGTCCAGAGACCTAGGCAGGGGTCAGCAAAGATAAATCCCTCTAAGAATCTATGAATACGTCTTTGCAGGTGGATAATGTGCCCGTATCTGCATCCATAGGTGCCAGTACCAGTTTCGTACGTCCCTCAAACCCGTGGGATAATTCAAGGGAATGGAGTGGGAAGTACCAGTGCATATCGGGTTGGAGGAGGATAATGGGCCTGCAGCATGGCAGGGTCTGGATCCCGTCTTCAAACTTGCGGTGAGAGTGAATGGACCTGCAATCATCTAGTATGAAATTGTAGCTGGGGTATCGTGCTGGAGCGGTAAACAGAAGATGATTCAGAGTGGTATTCTGTCTGAATATGATACATCGTGTATTGTGGATTATGATGTGATACGGAGAATTATTTGATACCTGAGGGTTGAGATGACAGAACATCTCTTGAGGACCATGATCTGGTAATCATCGCACAGGGGTGGTGGCAGCTCGGGATAGCACCAGTTAATAGCCTGTATTTAAGGATGATCGATGAAGCACCATAAGTGTGAGGCCTGGATACGCGCACGTAACAAAGAACGAGAACGAGAACGGGACCAGATTCGAGGTCAGGCCCACGATCTTGAACAATTTGCAGAAAAAATGACGATATCATACCTAGGACAGAATAACAGGGATTCTTGCAGAACGTCGATATCATTGACAGTGCAACGTTCAACATTCAAGCTTTCAAGGAGTGATGGATGAAGCAGATCAAGTTGCAAATGAACAAGCAGGCACTGTGTTCGAATTCGTCGTTGTCGTGAATGACGTCGAAAATTGAACGACGTTGGGTCGGGCCGCTGAAGAGCATAAATTATTTAAATTACTTAACCTAAAAAGGAAAGAGGGAGGGAAAATAGGTTTTTCTGTTCTTTTACAACAGTACATGTGTCACTGTTAGTCCCGTTCCCGGACGTTCTATCTCTCAGACACACAGCGGATGGATCCGAGGGAGGTCGAATCAGAGTGCGAAAAAGAGAGATTAGTGGTGGTCGAGATAGAGTAGCGGGCTTTGCCGCGTGCTGAGGAGACGGAGTTGACAACTGGCATGAGTTTTTCCACGCCATCCCCAATCTCGTGACCATCCTCCATGAAGACAGTCGTACCGGTGCTGAGCGCTGAGCGCTGACATGCTAGATGTTCAACGTTCAGCTCCAATCATACGAATCAACAAGACACCGGCTCTTGCCGTTTGTTCAGCAGCGCCTTCTAATGGTCGAGGGCTGTGCCGCTCAAAAGTACTCTTCTTGACAGAGGACGACGAGCTCAGATCGAAGTACGCCCATTAAAAAGGTCCAGTTCAATACAGCAGGAACCTGGATGCCGCCTGTTGAGACAGAGCAACCAGATCCTCCGCAGTTGTCGGTCACGCAAGAGGTCAGTCAATCATTACCATCGATTTACTATCCAGTAACTCCTCTTACATAGCACGGACTGTAAGCCTGATTGCCTTATGTTGAAGAAGATGAACTGTCCTCAACCACACATTATTCTCCACAGGTTTCGCGTGAAAGTAACTCTACACCGCATTGCAGTGATCACCCTCTCCCTTGGATTTATAATCACGAAAAGTATCGCAGCTTATCGTAACCAGGCAGTCACCTCTACTACTCTCGATTGGCTTTTCGCTGCCGTTGTTGGTATCTTGTACGTGCTCCTTGGATTTCATGCCTAGGGAATTCAATCTCATTTCAAGATCTTTTGAACCAGGTTGTGGTGGGTCGGTCTATACGAGACTGTTAACCCTCCCGTTTGGAACTGGTGGCTGCATACGGACCACTCCCGCGGAGCACGAGACTTCTTGACGATAGGTGTGTGGTGCGCTACACATTCCGCAAATTTCAAGCTGAAGCAATTTGTAGTATTTACATCCGCATTGGTGTACAGCGCGACACTCTTCTCGATCCATTTTGGCAGCGACCTTAGCGTGATAGTTTTTACTGTGGTCGACAGTGGTGTCGCCATTTTCAGCGGTTTTGTAAGTCATGTCCAGGGTTGTTCGTTACTGAAGTTGATTGGTTTTCCTCTAGGCGCCTAGCATGGTTGGCCTTCATCTAGTGAACAGAGACGATCTAGGACTGGTCCAAAGTCTCCCATATTGGGCTAAGTGGCTGTGGATTCCCTCGTTATCGCTTGTCCTGTTGGTTGTGATACTTCGCTGCCTTATAGGTGTCTTTACGTCTTTTATGACTACGGATGATGCATCCTCGATCGATATCCCTCCATCTCCCACTCTTTCCAATCGTTCCTCTCTCACTTCCGTAATAGAGGAACTGGATCCTGATATAGATCCCTTCCCCTTCTCTTTTCGACCTCTGAGCCTTGCACGGATGCTTGATCCGAAAGACTTTGACACGTTGGAAAAAATGGGTGGGACAGCGGGTCTCCTCAGGGGACTCGGCAGCAATGCGAAGCATGGCCTCTCGAAGGAGGATGTATTGGCACGTAACCCAAACTCCGCCTTTAGGGGAGGTCGGGACAGGGATTAGCGTGGATGCACCGCGGCCGGAAACTCGGCCGGAGATATAAGGGCCACAAGCTGCCGAGCCTATGTAATATCCGATTCCGTACATTCGACGGTCGTCGTCGTCGTCGTCGTCGTCGCCGTAGTTCCTCAGTTATTCTGTGTTGTAGTAGTCGATGTGCAGCTCATTGTTTATTTATGTCATTATAGCACGTATATTCTGTTGTGCTTGTGAAGTTGTATTAGGTAGATAGAAATTAGAATTTGATGGTTTGAATATTTTTGCATGGACAACACAGTTTCAAGGTATCATGAAGAGCATCATATAATATATATATCCACACCTGTATGCGTTGGTCAGGCCAGCGGAACTTGCAGGAAGAGGCTTGCAATGTACAGAATTGCAATGAAGTTTGACTTTGAAACCAAATTCCTTGCTCTATGACGCGTGACCTCCAGAGTCCAACATGACAAGTGGTCCCCAACCTGGGTACACTCCTGGAACTTTTCAGCATGATTCTTCTACCGTAGGGTCGCAAACCTCCGTATCGAATCAGCCGTATTACACTCCGCAAGCTGCTGTTGGTCCAAGTTCTGCAGGGAACCCGTCTTATTACAGCTACTCCTCGTGGCAGAGTGGGTGGCCATCTGTAGGCGGATATACTTATCCCGGAAATTACCAAGCTCCTCAGCAAGGGTCATTTGTACAATACCAGCCGCAGGGTAACGTTCCTCATCCAGTATATACCCCTGCGACTGTGCCACAGGCCAAAATATCAAAGTCTCCAACGCCATCTCCGTCACCTACGCCTCCGGAGTCGTTTCGCCATTGGGATGAGGTCATTGTGTCCTTCTTGACGAGATTGGGTTTGACGCAAGCTGCAGCTGGATTTGAAGCCGACATCCTTGTCATGAATCCTGAATGGGAGCAAAAGACAGTTCCTACTGCATTGAGCGAACTCTGCATAAATATATCAGTGGGTTTTATTCCGTCTTCCAAGGACATGCATCTCAACATCTCTGCCTCAGACTCTAGGAAAATCTACTGAGAATGAAGATGATGAGACAGAGTCGCCAGAGCTACCCCTGGAAGAAAGAAAGCTGAGCTACATGCATCTTGCAAATGGGTCCCAACCTCGTTCTCCGTCAACGGTCAGACTTTTTCGATTCTTTTACGCTGATAGGCTATCCTGACTCTTTCCAGATAACCAGATCAATATCAACATTTCTCGCCCAAAACCGCGCTCGAAATGATGCATCCAATCGTGCCGAGTTTGTACATACCCTAGCGGAGAAGCAACGGCAACGGCAACTTGACAACGATGACTCCTCCATGACTGATGTCTCCTGTGCTCGTGTGGACGCGAAACCGTTAGATCGAGATGTACAAATGAAGTATGATATTGCGAAGAACCAGGAAGGACCTTTAAGTAGGACCGTCAAGCTGCCAGAGCCTGTAAAGAGCGCGAAAGGAAAGCAGAAAGCCAGGGATTCGGAATCTAGTATGGATACAAAAGTGAGCTTCTGGCAAAGCGAAGAGGATCTTTCCTCCGATCGGCATCCTGGTCTCGACGAGCGATTGAGTAATATCGAGAGTCACCTTGCAGTTCGATATGGTATGTTTCATATTCCAACTGCATATCTCTATCGGTGATGACTCCGTTGACAGTTCCCTCCCCTCCACGTCTCCTTCTCGATCGCCTCAAGTTCCTAGAAAACCACATTGTGCGGCTTGAAAAAGAATACCCTCCCTGGGCTGCGTTACACTTCAATCAACCCAACCGTGGGGTAAGTCTGCTAATCCCTATGTTTCTATCTTTTGTCCTCACTAAAGGACTGCAACAGTGGCCTCCACCGCCGCGTTTGACTCCCATCATCGTTCCAGCAAATATGCGACTGCCAACAAAGGCCACGCCAGTACAGACCGCCGAGCCTACAGATAATGTGCCAGAGGTGCAAGCGGGGAAACAAAAGTTTAGGAAATCTCGTTCTAGTCTGCACTGCGCAGTGATGGAACGACTCGAGGTGCAACAAGCCATGAGCGATCTAGCCCCCGAGTCAGGAATATAGCCGTGCTGTGCCTTTGGTGAAACATACGCTTTAGATGCTTTTCAGCTGTTGGGGGTTACCAGCGCTTGTACTGGGATTTTCTGGCGAGGACTAGCGATCAGTGTCACCCCTGGAGATCGTTGACAAGAATCGCTGTCGCGGAACTACATTTAACGGAGGACACCTCACAAAATACGCAATGACATGCAACATCATCTTTCCTTCATCGTTGTTTCTCCTCAGGTCAATGTAGGGTCTCTGTTTCCTTAGATACTTTATCATTACATTGTGCGTTTCCTTGTCATCTATCTGTGCTTGATTTAGGTTTATTGTAATAGCTTCTATTCCAGCAGTTTCCCTGGTTACTCACGATGCCATTCGCGAAGTCACTCGTAACAACCCGCGTACAGCTCCGTTGAACTGTGCAGTGATTTGAGCGCCCCACGATGCAATCAGCATCTCCTGGAGCAGTCAAATGTTATACTGGCAGCTAGTTTGCGGTGCCTAGCACATTTGGTGTGTTGGCGTAGGGAGCGCTGCCTTGGTTATGGCTGTCGCTGACGGCGTTCACTCGGTGAAAGGCGTTATCATATGTTACCTTCATGATGTGTGATTGTTGTATGGAGTCTGGACATGATTATCTGCATATGCTCATTCATACTATTACTTTTTGGTGTCTTTAGGTTGAGACCTTCCTTTCTTAATCTAGGCTAACGGAAGAGATTTACTCGCCGTTCGATTTGCGGGAATATACGTGTACTGTTGTGATTAATATAACTGTTGCTTCAAGACATTTCATATTGACAAATGTCACTTCACGTGCCACCCAGGCTTTACTAACAACATACCACCCTCTCATCTATTGCTAGGATGGACCATACAGGGCATGCAGGGCACGACATGGGACCGCAATGCAAACTACACATGCTTTGGTACACTCTCATGCTAGTTTTTGTTGGACTACACTAATTCGCAGAGCAGGAACACTCAGGTGATCGACACATGCGTCGTCTTTCCAGGCTGGCACATCCGCTCGACCTCTTCATTCATCTTCTCGTTTATGATCATTGTCGCGCTTGGGATCCTCTATGAATACCTGCGCGTGTTTCAGAAGAAGTACGATCACCATCTTGCTTTGGCGCTTAAGGCGAAGGGAAAGGGGAAATTGCGTATCTCGAGCGGAAGAAGCACTCCCGAACTACCTGAGCAGGAGCAGTCTTCTCTGTTGGGAAGAAGCCTGTTGAAAAGTGCTGCAACAGGGTGAGCCGCAGCTTGACTCTTGATTTTCGTCGACATCCTGATTTAATGTATGGTCTCATAGGACACCAGTGCCGCCCATATCGCGTGTAATCCGGGCATTACTCTATGGTGCTTGTGTCTTCTTGTCATTTTTCTTGATGCTTGTCTTTATGACTTACAATGTACGTATCCGCCATATCAATGTCAGGCGCCTTCTCACCCATTGTACATAGGCATATCTCATTAGTGCCGTTGTCCTCGGTGCTGCGATTGGCCACTATATCTTTGGCTCTACTATCAACGTCGATGCGCTAGTTGACGCAGATGGTAGGGGGATGGCATGTCATTAATCGACCTGTTCCTTTGTACTGGTTCCCTCGGAATGGAATCGGCTTCGCCTTAATACACCCCTTTACCGCCTACCTCATGTTTTCGTTTCCTATTTAAAACATATTGCCGTCGATCGTTAAAGTTATAAGAACTCGATCAATTGAAATCGAGGTCGAATTAATACAGAATCAAGCAGCTTTCATCTCAGTATCTTCTTCCTTCTTTGTGAGTCCTTCCGCACGAAGCAAAGCGTCGATCTCTGCAGGTCTGTAGATCTTGGCTTTTGGCTGGTTGGTTTCAGGATCAACCGTCAGGACAGCAAACTCGACTGACATGATGAGAAACGTCAGTATGCTACGACATATCCGAGACAACACTTACGCTTCTCGCTACCCAGCGTCGTACTGTCCATCGTCTTGCTCATCGTCCTCAAGACCAATCCGATGGCATCCTTCACAGTAATATCATCCTTGTACTCCTGCTTCAACAAGCTTTGTGCGGTGCCATTGTTGGCTCCGATGCACGTCGCTTTCCATCCAGAATAGTTTCCTGATGGATCCGAGTGGTAGAGCTGGAAATGGTAATGGGGGTCATAGCCTGCATAAAGGATTGATACACCGAATGGTCGTAGACCTGCGGATATGGCATAATTTGAGCATTCACAACGAGAATCATATAAGGTGTAGTAATGATGTTACCTCCGAACTGCGTATAGCCCTGTTTCATATCGCAAAGTCGTTGTGCTAGGAGCTCTACAGGGATATCTTCGTTGTATGTCAACAGATGTTGCTGTGCAGCTGTCCGTGCATAGTTGACCAATGAATTTGCATCAGCTGTCAGCCCAGCTACTCCTCCTATCACATTTCTATTAGATATAACGATAGATATGAGGTCATGCAGATGGAAGAAGAATTTAGAACATACGAGTTTAACAGGAAGATTTTCTCGCCACTGCCCCCGTATCCTCCCTGTTTTGAGGCTGTTAGATCCAAAAGCTTTCCTGTGACCTTCTTTTCCGCTGCAAGAACTACACCATCTTTCGCTAGGACTCCCAAGACTGTTCCTGCATGTGAGATAGCCTCCATTGCATATTCGACTGTTCAATTGTTAGCAATTGGGTAAGATCCAACCTGGCTTTAGCCACTGACTTTGATAAAGCCGGCCTGGAAAACATCAGATGGGTTGTCAAAGGAGAGAAATCGTGGCAAGCGCACCTTCTGGGGAGAAGATTGTTGTGCGACCTGAATACGATGTGTATGAACGATCATCGGTTGCTTAACAAAACACGCTTACTGTCATATCGTCTGGCCTATTTGAAGAAACGTTAAAGGTAAGACGTTGACAGGAATGAATGTACATACCATGATAGAACGGAGAAGTTGTAGGGAAATATGATAGCCTGACGCGCTCACTCTTGCGTACGCGTCGCCCAATCCGGGAACTGCCGAAGTATGCTCATATATTCTTCCGCTGCATCTCATGTACAATCGACAGTAGTTTCAAAAGTTTGACTATATTACGCCTATCAATTGCTAGCCCAAACATTTCTTCGCGAGTCGTTCTATGGCATCGAACCCAGGAAATCTGCTCAACCCATCTAGAGCCTGCGTAACCTGCATATCGGTGGTATCGGTCGAAGAAGCCACCACCACACCTTCTTCTCCAATGGGAACTTCCAGTGTTTGCAGCTGACTGTCCAGCATGGAAGGTTTCATGAAGTGATCAGTCCTCTTCTCCATTCGCTCCATCAGAGTTTCTCTCGACCCGTCAATGAAGATAAAGTGTGTGGAGAGAATATCAGGATCTGATTCCAAGCGATTTGGTGACTGGTAGTCCCTCACTGCGGGCTTGACAACACCACGCAGGATATCCCGATAATGTTTTTTCAACGCCGAACATCCGACAACAATGCCTGACATGCCTTTCGTGTGGGAATGAGTCTGCCTCTCGGCCGTCATACATTCAGCAGTCGTGCGTATAAGCTCCAGCCACGGCTCTCTGTCAGCATCACTGAGGGGCTGACCGGATGACATCTTTTCTATGTTTGACTTGGGGTGGAGATCATCGCCGTCCACGAAAGGCATGTCGAGCGCCTTCGCTAGTGCCTTTCCTAGCGTCGACTTGCCAGTGCCTGACACACCCTAGAGAATTGTATAATCATCTCCCCATCAGAGTGAACCTGTGGGTTCGCACGTACCATAACAATGATAAGTACACGACGGAAACCCGGATTCGGAGATGCTGCATTGCTAGTAATTTCGTTCAAGTCGGACATTGACAGAGGTACGACAACTTTAGTAGTAATAGTTATTCGGTCCGGGCTTCCGAATCACTATTTTCATGTTGAATCACTATTT
>QFEU01003781.1:0-18058 GCA_003316345.1 Tricholoma terreum
CCTGTTGCATTTCCTACCGGTTCTTCGCTGATTGAAGGTACTTATATCCGTGAAACTTAGGATTAGGGGGGATATGGTGCTCGCAGTCAAACAACCGTAATTTGAACCAAGCACTGTCCTTCGCTACCACATTCGTGGTGTTCTTTGTACAGTAGTTAGTAGCCCCCGATGACTCCAATTTTACCACCACTTCCTGCTCTACCAGTGTATTAAGCACGCTCTAAGTCACGAATGATGTTACTCACACCGATTGGCATCAGGGTTGCTTAGGCCTGTGTGGCAACCCCATAAGATTGTCCATAGGAAATACTTCAAGGTCGAACAATCCATCCGGCTGTATTACCTATGTGCTTTCAGAATACTTTCCGGTTTAAGGCTGCTTCTTCAATCCCCCAACCACCTTGCAGTGATATTGTGGGACCGTACCTGGTAAGGTTTGTCGGAGGAACAAGACGTACGATTCCATACAAATGTACACACTTGGTGCAAAGAACACTAACCGCTCACTGCGGGAGGAGGGTTGTGGGTCAGGTTACGATATGTGGTAGTATGTATCGACCGCGAAACGCCGATCACGATGAGCTGTACACTGTCGGGATATGCATCGTGAACGCATAGACGTGGTACTATTACGAGAAGCCAGGAAGGAAACACTCGTGCGTAAAATGCATAGGTACCGAGTTGGGAGACACTGGCAAACGATATTGGGGCAAGTGTCGACGGAGCGCGGGGATAAGATGGGTCGCTTCCAATGAGGGACAGAATATGGGGATCCGCATTTCGTGTAGCAGCCGTATATAGTTGTTGAGTGATGTGGGAAGAGTCCAGACATGTGCGCAGACTTTGCCACTCATGAAAGGCAGTAGAGGGGGGCGATACAAGCGGCAGGCATCTAAATGTCAGAAGACGCAGCGGAGAGAGAGGACACAAGTGGAGATACGGAGGTCCCGTCGACGAGCTGAACGATAAAGGCAGCCATACGTACTGAACCTTACATCCATCCTCCTCGTTCGAACCCTCCTCGCAGTTAGTCGAAACTGAGAGGAAACCCATGGTACCCAAAAAGGGACAGAACAACGACTTGCCTGAACCTCGCTGCACCGGACGATCGGAAACGAGAATTGTGCCTATTGGAAGTGAGACGAGAGACGAGAGACAGAAGCGGTAGTGGAAGAGAGTGGATGATGGCGGGGTAGAGAACAGAGAGTAGGACACCAAACTACCTCTCTGCAGCGCGAGAGGCACGGAAAGGCGAACGAGTGAGACAACGACGAGAACTGCACCACCAACAACCAGACCAAGAAGCGCACACGCGCTATGATTAGGTAGCCTTTGGAAGATCTGTGAGCCGGGGTTTCGAAGGGAACTGTGTAGCACAGCACCGTGATGGAGGGAGTTAGGAGGAAGTGGTGGTCAGTGTTCGGGCCTTCAGGCCTCGGGAACCATACGTCTCACTCGGAAGGTGGTGCATGCGTGATGTAGTACAAGAGCGATCCCAAGTTTCGAAGGATCTGGTGGAGTAGATCCAGGGAAACAAAGGCGACAACGTTTTCGGGGCATGTCACGAGGAGGAGAGCGCTCAGAGAGAATGGATAAAGGGATCGGGAGGCTTGGGGACGATGGAACCATATCATAATAAGGTGGGATTAGCAATTTGCAGACGGATTGGTCCATGCCCACTCGTTGCCGAGATACAGTACGACGAGCCCAACCCCACATCCACAATTAAAATCTGTATTTCTCCACAACCAGAGATGGTTCCAACGTTATCATGGATTCCTTGTGAAAATAGGGGCTAACAGAGAAGGGCTGGGGAGCTATAACGAAGCCAGTCGAAGTAAAAAGCCATGCCGGAGCCTGAGAGTAGAGGGAAAGATGAATAGTATCAGTTGGATCAAGCATGGGAACGAGGTGAAACGCCAATCCCAGCCACCTCCTGCAACTCGGGTTGAGAAGAGTATTCGGGCGTTAACCACCGTGACTCCCATTCAACTCCTCCAGCCTCAACACGCTGCTCCTGAGACCCCAATTCAGCCAAGCCGGGTAACCAAGTCCTCAGCAAAGCTTGCAACCACCTCGCAATCTTGCTGACCCAAGGATCGGAGGCGGAGAACGGTGTGGGGGGGGGAAGAGGCTTGTTGCGATCAGTGGCAGTGGTAATGACAAAAGCTTCGGCGTCTCCAATGTTAATAGCGTTCACTCACATTCCAGGCTCTCAGCTTGTTTGAGAATAATGAGGTCTTGCTTGACCTGACCTCGTCCTTCGCCCTCAAATGCAGAATCCAACAACAAATGTGCCTCAAACATCACTCAAAGGAGGAGGTATGGCTACAATGGCAACTATAGGGTAGTTTGTGTATATTCGAGTTCGCCAAGCTCTCCTTCTCCCAATCCCTGGCACCGCTGCCACGAACACATCTGCCGGGCCAACCCCTGCTGGTCATTTGTACCTCATCGAGGGAGAGTTTGCAGACATCAGCAGATATGCTGGTACAACTGTGGATTGGGTTATCAAGGTCGCTCATCTCATCTGTGACCCCCTCGGTGCAGGTCAACTGTATACTCACACGACGGGCACATCGTCCGACTGGTTTGACTTGGGCAGAACATCCAGCTGGCAGCAAGTGGTCCCGGGTGATCCGCTACTCCCA
Organism: Tricholoma terreum; assembly: GCA_003316345.1. NCBI lineage: Eukaryota > Fungi > Basidiomycota > Agaricomycetes > Agaricales > Tricholomataceae > Tricholoma > Tricholoma terreum. The sequence continues at coordinate 2,652 of QFEU01003781.1, forward strand.
GGGATCTACGAGTTCGACTCAACGAGCCCCATCTTGCTCTCCAAAATAAGTCAACGTAACACCCATTCGATGACCTCCAAAGGCTCCGAATCCAGTGCTGTGACTTTCAGCAGACACATCCGGCTGCGTGATGGTGCAGGATGCGTAGTGACCAGACTCCCGAATGCACTTGTCGCGTCTCATCTCATCCCGAAACGTATGGGCTCACATGGTGCGAAAGCCGTCGTGACAAGATTTTCCGGGGGTCAAACAGCCTTTGGTACTCATAAATTTGATCCGAGGATTGAGATCCTTCTAGTTAGTGCCTTGGATGCATTGGTGGGTCGTTATCAGCTTGGTTTCTATCATGTCGCGGTGAGCCACGATATGCAGTAGGGCAACACGTACACCCTTCACAACTTTCACGCCAATGATCCCGACCTGACAGTCATCGGCTATAGCCGGACACCCCTTGTCGGGAATGCTACACCCCCTCTTCACCTTTACTCGGCGACGCTCTCAGTCCATGCTGGAGACGCGCCTTTGCCCCCGGAGGGTGTATTCAATTGGCACTACTTGCAATGTGTCGTCCGCGCATTCGCTACCCCACAGTACCAGAATTTCCCCAACATCACATTCTTTGTTCATCCTTTCAAGACGGCTTATGATGATTCAGACGACGAATACACAGACAATGAAGAGACCGAGCCACCATATCCTTCATACCGCTTCGATCAATATCTGGAAGAGCAAGGGAAAAGACAGATGGCACTGGAACGTCATGAAGAGGTGGCACGCTGGTCTTCTGGGATCTCATCTGGCGCTTAAGGGGTCCATTGTTCTCTGTCACGGGTCGAGTCTTGCGCCTGCGGCTTGAAAGTTACGCGCCCATTGAAACATCCATTTTGTGTACCGCCATGCCAACATTAGATCTGGGCTCGTGTCAGGAAGGGCGATAGCCTCTTGTAAAGATGTGTTTTGAATAGGATGTAGACGCGAATCTTGTGGATGGGGTTTGAATAGTGAGTTTAGGAGACGCAGAGGCCGATGGCAATGAGGATTCAGACACCTCTATGATTGATCAGTTGCTCGACGCCAACGACGTCGCGACCCCATTAGGCAGTGCGAAATGTGCAAACTACTGTTGTTCAGGTGGGTCGTTATTCTCTAACTATCTTGCTGCTGTTCATCCTACTATGCGTATTTAGTGTACAAGCTCCTGAAGATCTCTCCACCCTGGTTCTCGATCACAGAACGGGGGTTCATAGAAGTGGGAGAAGCTATCGTATTTGTTCTGTGAGCCATCCATGTTAATCATCAGCGACAGGACCCTTCCCCCTCTACAACCATGCTTAAACACCTTCACATTGGCGACCTGGTGTGTTTAATCCAAGTCCAGGGCTCCTCGTAAGCCATGCGTGCAAGATACAATCCGACGAAAAAGAAAGGAAAATATATCAAGACATCCAATCCACGGATATACCCCCCCGAACCCTATCCTTATTCACTTATCTCGCAGGCTGAGCCCCGTCCCCGTAGCTGTACTCAGAACTAGACTAGAACGTTAGGAAGAACTAGAATTGGAGCTGGAGCTGTAACCATACCCATGACCAGGCCTAGCACCCCCATGCATTGCCAGGCATCACGCGTATTGATAGTAGCATTGAACAAGCCACTTTGAACTGTGATCCTGTACCCAGGGGCATTAGCAAGGAAAAAGGGAGAGTGTAGAAGGAAAGACGTGGAATAGAGGAAATAACCCTCATCCGAACCTGAACCTGAACCTGAACTAAAATCTCCGCCGACGACATCGCAATGCGGCCCATCTGACAACGAGGTCTTGAACGTGACAGCCCACGGCGAGTCCATGTTGTCGATAGCAACAAACCCTGCCGAACCTTTAAACCATCCGTCGAATCAGTACACACAAAAAGTATAGAGGAAAAGAAAGAAAATACACCACGACCAACCCGATCCTCTGCTCACCAGAAGAAATCCAATCCGTCATCCCCTGCGAGCCGACAAAATTCCTGAACCCAACCATACCCGTGAACGCGGTATAGCGGTGTTGGCAGAGCCAGCCTCCGTTGCCTACTGCTAGCCCTATTTTCTTGATGTCATTGTTGCTGGACTGAGTTGGGGTGTGACATGTCCCTTTATATATGGCGATGGAGTTAGGGGTCGGCTCAGAACGAAAGGAGCAAGGGAACATATCGCCAGTAGGATTATCGTCGTTAGGGTATGAGAGGGAAAGGTCGGCCACTGACCATATGGAAGCGCGAGTGAGAATACATTTGCGAGCATGTAAGTATGGGAGGTAGAGTTAGCGGTTAGGGATTTGTCATTCTGGTTCGGTGTTGAGTACTAGTTTCTTGAGATGGGAATGGAAGACGTACCTGCTCAAAATCGTGGTTAGCTACGAACACATTTGCTTGTGCACTTGGGACCCATCCTGCACGTAAATGCGGAATGAGCGACCCGATCCAAAACAAACGACAGGGAGCTCTTACCTCGATTATCCTCCCTTAACACAGGAATACCCAATCCAGATCCTAAGAAAGGATCCTTCAATGCCGTCATCTATCCGCAAAAAAAAACCCTCGAGATCAACAGCGGCTCGAAATCCTCGCAAGTCAAAAGAGCTCACTCTTGTACTTCGCCTACATATCCACCATGAAGGACTAGAATACCCTCCCAGAAAAAACGAACAACAAAAACAACTAACCATTCCCGAGATACTCTCCTGGCTTGACCACATCGCCCACACCATATATGACTTCTCGAGTTATATACGGCTTCGAGGAGAGTCGGTTTATTATGACGTTGATATCTCCCACTGGGATGTCTGTTGAGAGCAGGGTGTTCAGTACGGTATCTTCAATACAGCAAGGAGAAATGAAAAATGCATACGTTTAGCTTTAATACATCAATTCCGAGTGAAAGGAGGTGGTTTCCGTACGGTGTTAGATGACCTCGGACGTATTATGTTTCGGCGCGTAGGGTGGATAGCATATAGTGGAGATGCGGAGAAGTTGTGAGAAGGAAGTTCTCGGCGAGATTGACGAGTTCACCCTGGATGAGTAATTTTCGACGTTGTCCGAGTCGTTGGGTGTGGGACTGCAGTGGTGGAAGTCCTAGAAGGAAGAAAAGATAAATGTATGATCTAAGATGGGGAAGATGGTGAGGCTGACCTGCGTCTGGTTACTGGTATATTCCTGAATAGCCGTAGTGCGTGAACAGGCCCCCTGAAACACCTGCTCCAGAATCGATACCCGCCATGTGGTTGGATATCGTGTCTGTGCGCACGATTCCATCACTGTTTAGACGTAGTGAAAAACAAGCGGTACGTACCAACGATAACCTTTACCCCGGCTTCGTGACATTTGTTTTCCGTGCTGTCACAGGGAGTCATTAGTTGGTGGAGGGCGATGGAAAGACGGAAATAAGGCATACTTCTGGAACTGTTCGCGATTTCCCCGTTGCAGGTTGATAATCCACCCAGCACTGTGGTCCAGTGCTGTGTTCCTGCGGCGGACTCACTAGATATATACGGGTTGAATCAAAATTGCTCAAACGTAGAGCGATGACGAATTTCGCGGTCGAAGGGGCGCGAGCTCCTAGTGTGCCAGTTGAACTGCTGGCATCGAGGCGTTGCTAGCATGCAGGGTGGTGAAGAAATCTCCTGAAGATGACCGTGGCGTCAGACTAGCAGAGGAGGCCAGTCAAAGCCAAGGAGACGAGTGGAGAAGATTCTCTCCCTTGGCCTAGGGGCAAGAGATTTGGTTGTGTAGTACCAGCAGTCATGGTTGTGTGACGCTCACGTTTTGCTGGTGATGCCTCGTCACATATCATAGAGTGTTTTGGTGCAAGGGAGGGTGAGAGCAGAGTGCTCAACATTAGACTCACGTTAGACACACTAGTTTCACTCGTTTGGATGTAGTACGTGACTTTTGAGGTGTATGGGGTTAGTTGTGACGGCTACAGTCTGCTACACCTGAAAAATCAAGCATGATGTCGCGAGGCCCTACATGTCGAGTGACAGTCAACAGTGTTTGCCCTTGTCAGTGAAGGTAGGTTGGCTGCTGTACACAAGGAATCTGCTGGTTGACGGGTGGTGAGGTGGATGGGGACAATGCAAGGAGGGTAGCATCGAGAACCATGGTCCATAATCAAGGAAATTGTAGAATGACATAGAGATATAAAACGTTGAAGCTGTACATGTAGAGCCACACCCGAAATGGAAGGGGGTTTTCAAATTCCGTCACAGTCAATCGATCTCGCTGATAAGAACTTGAAATAAGCCTCCCTAGATCCTCCAACCGAATCGTAGATTGAAGGCTAGCCCAGCTTACTCTCTAAATCGACAAGAACTGAGACAAGCTGTGTTTTCCTGTCCAGATTCCTCCAGAATGCCTTTCTTTTCTGATGCCCAAGGAACGAATGTGTCCGGGGGTCAGTTCAACGACATCGGGCGGGATCAGATCATCCATTATGCGAACAACTGTGAGTGTTGGCTCATATTGGTGCTAACCTTGTTCTGACCACTCAAAACCAGTGTCCGTTTTTGACATCTTGAAACAACACACGGCCGTTGGCGCTGGGTATAACTCTAGGGATCGTGAATTGGAGCATGCATCCATTTGCCAAGAGGGCACTCGCGAGAATGTCTTAGGAAAGATATCAGCATGGTCTAGGGCGACTACTGGTTATCCGGTGTGCTGGCTTGAGGGACCTGCTGGTTCTGGAAAGTCGACAATCGCACACACCATCGCAAAGCAGTGTGATGACGATCATCGGCTTGCCTTCAGTTTCTTCTTCTCAAGGGGCAAGCAGGATCGCAGCGATACGGCCAAGTTCATCCCAACATTTGCATATCAGCTTGCCCAGGCCTTTGATGTAATACAACCGTTGTTGCGGCGTACTATCATAGATCAGCCGTCTACTCTTGATCTGCGTCTGCGCGATCAGATTGACAAGCTCATCACCCGTCCTGCCCTCGCTATTCCAAGACCCATCCAGCCAATGGTTGTCGTTATCGACGGTCTCGATGAAAGTAGCGACGATAATCTGTTATGTGACCTCATTCAGCTGCTCGTCGACACCACAGATTACAACCCCTTTCGATTCCTCTTCACTAGCCGGCCTGAGCCTCATATCCGGCAAACATTCGAAGCTCCGTCGACCAGACGCAAGGCTTATTTTCTCTCGCTTCGGGACTTTCGTGCACACAGTGATGTTCGCAGCTACCTCCAACTACACCTCTCCGAAATACGTGACCGGAATGATCGCCTCATGCGAGACGTGCCACGCCCTTGGCCATCACCACAAGCACTCGATGTGCTTGTCCACCAATCCGACGGTTTATTCATATATGTGTCAACACTTGTCAAGTTCGTGGCTGACATGACTGGATTGCCCCAGGAAAGGCTCCAGGCAGCCATGACAACACATAGGGGTGTTGATCCACTCTATCATCAGGTCTTATCTGCAGCTCAAAAGTTTGAATACTTTCACCAAGTGATTGGTACCTTTCTATACCTTCGGCACCCTCTTACCATCAGTAAACTGGGGCAGCTCCTGCAGCTACAATCCAGCCATATTCGCCTGGCACTGGATGGATGCCAGTCTGTTTTGGTAATTCCTGATAGTGATCAGGAGACAATTCACCTATATCATGCATCACTAAGAGACTTTCTCACTGATCATAATCGGGCTGGGGCCCACTTTTTTGATCCCCAGGTATACCATGTCTGTATCTTGGTTGCCTGTTTGGAGTTGATAAGGATGAATGGGGACTATGATGGTGGTAGCCATTTATTCTATGCCTGCCAAAACTGGTGTTATCACTTTTTATCAGCACTCTCACATCATGCAACAATCAGTTCTATAAATGCCAGTTCTAATGTGATTACACTAATACAGGAGATGGAGCAGCAGTGGTTGAAAATCTGGATGTATGGATTGGAAGCTTATTCTGGTGTGGACACTGCCTGTGCAGATTTCAAATTAGCTGTTGCAAGAATGATGGTAAGGATTTTGTGCAACCTGTGGGGTATTTGCTAATGTGGGTCAAATTAAGGAAATTCCTGATCAGGGGACATATGTCATAGCAAGCTTCAAGAAGATATTGAACATATTACAGGTAAATAAGCATTTATTGACATTACAATTCCCTTGTTGATTGTGATATGATACTTAGATAGTATGTGCAGTGCCGTCCATCAGCAAAACATTAGCTAATAATATAACATTTCTGTTTACAATAGCTGGTGTGTGACTAGCATGTCCTGAATGCCTATCCTGCAGCTCACATGAATATGTCTTTTATCAGAGGGTGTGTCATTGAGTATCATTGTTAAAACATTTTTTACTGATTTGGGAATAATGAATGGTTCCCTTTGGAGTATAGGTGTGTTTTGTAGACATGACAGACAAAAACAATTCTTGACAAAGATCTGGCATTGGTTGTCAGGATGTAAGTTGCTGGAACTGGTTGACATGTATAGAGCCTCTGACTGATGGTTATGTGGGATCTGCTTGTCTTTAGCAAGTAAGGTATTCTCTTTATATGTGTAGAACTTCTGGCTGATGATTTTGTGGCATTTGCCTGTCTTCAGTTTGTAAGGAATTCTGTTTGACATGTGCAGAACCTCTAGTTGATGGTTTTGTGGCATTTGCCTGTCTTTAGGAAGTAAGTGATTCTGTTTGACATGTGCAGAACCTCTGGCTGATAGTTTTGTGGCATCTGCCTGTTTTTAGGAAGTATGTGATTTTGTTTGACATGTGCAGAACCTCTGGCTGATGGTTTTGTGGAATCTGCCTGTCTTTAGGAAGTAAGTGATTCTGTTTGACATGTGCAGAACCTCTGGCTGATGGTTTTGTGGGATTTGCCTGTCTTTAGTTTGCAAGTGATTTTGTTTGACATGTGCAGAACCTCTGCTGATGGTTCTGTGGGATCAGTATGTGAGCAATTCTGTTTGACATTTGCAGAACCTCTGGCTAATGGTTTTCTGGCATCTGCCTGTCTTCAGAGAGTAAGCAATTCTGTTTGGCATGTGCAGAACCTCTGGCTGATGGTTTTGTGGTATCTTTCTGTCTTTAGGAAGTAAGTGATTCTATTTGACATGTGCAGAACCTCTGGCTGATGGTTTTGTGGCATCTGCCTGTCTTTAGAGAGTATGTGATTCTGTTTGACATGTGCCGAACCTCTGGCTAATGGTTTTGTGGCATTTGCCTGTCTTGAGTATGTAAGTGATTCTGTTTGACATGTGCAGAACCTCTGGCTGATGGTTTTGTGGCATCTGCCTGTCTTTAGGGAGTATGTGATTCTGTTTGACATGTGCAGAACCTCTGATTGATGGTTTTGTGGGATCTGCCTGTCTTTAGAGAGTAAGTGATTATATTTGACATGTGCAGAGCCTCTGGCTGATGGTTTTGTGGGACCTGCCTGTCTTTAGTATGTAAGTAATTATGTTTGACATGTGTAGAACCTCTGGCTGATGGTTTTATGGGATCTGCCTGTTTTTAGGGAGTAAGTGATTTGTTTGACATGTGCAGAACTTCTAGCTGATGGTTTTGTGGCATCTGCCTGTCTTTAGGGAGTAAGTGATTATGTTTGACATGTGCAGAACCCCTGGCTGATGGTTTTATGGGGTCTGCCTGTCTTTAGTTTGTAAGTGATTTTGTTTGACATGTGCAGAGCCTCTGGTTGATGGTTTTTTGGCATCTGCCTGTCTTCAGAGAGTAAGTGATTCTGTTTGACATGTGCAGAACCTCTGGCTGATGGTTTTGTGGGACCTGCCTGTCTTTAGTATGTAAGTGATTCTATTTGACATGTGCAGAACCTCTGGCTGATGGTTTTGCGGGATCTGCCTGTCTTAGTATGTAAGTGATTCTGTTTGACATGTGCAGAACCTCTGGCTGATGGTTTTGTGGGATCTGTCTGTCTTTAGTATGTAAGTGATTTTGTTTGACATGTGCAGAACCTCTGGCTGATGGTTTTGTGGGATCTGCCTATCTTTAGAGAGTAAATGATTCTGTTTGACATGTGCAGAACCTCTGGCTGATGGTTTGTGGCATCTGCCTATTTTTAGGGAGTAAGTGATTTTGTTTGACATGTGCAGAACCTCCAGCTGATGTTTTTGTGGCATCTGCCTGTCTTCAGAGAGTAAGTGATTATGTTTGACATGTGCAGAACCTTTGGCTGATGGTTTTGTGGGATCTGCCTGTTTTCAGATAGTAAGTGATTCCATTTGACATGTGCAGAACCTCTGGCTGATAGTTTTGTGGGATCTGTGTTTAGGGAGTAAGTGATTCTGTTTGACATGTGCAGAACCTCTGGCTGATAGTTTTGTGGTATCTTCCTGCCCCCAGATTGTAAGGACTTGTCTTTCAAATTTAATATTTTATCATATTTAGCTTCTTTACTTTAGGGGGTGTGTGCTATATTTTACTAGTGCATGTCTAATCATACAATTTACCACCTTTATAACAGAATGTAAGTAATTATATTCCAATATTATTATTGATTGACATATATGCTTAGTGGGCATGTCTTTTATTTTACTTATCTGTCTCAAGCTTTACTCACATTGATGTCTTCAATTCTATAGAAAGTGAGCACCTCTTTTCATTTCTTTATATCATTTTGTGATATTTTTCTTTTTGTACAGAATGTATGAGATGTCATTTTATCATTTTTTTCTATGCATATCAATTGATATATTTCTGTGTTCAAAATAGCTTGTATGTTGTTTTTCTGTCCTGTAACATCTGTCTTACTCCTTGTCAGATTGTATGTGACTTTAGAATATGCACATTGGGACTGATTCTTCATTTTTGTTATAGGATGTGGGTTTGAGATTTGCAACAAGTTGCAAATTTGACTAATAATCTGCACTTGGCTTGTCTCTAGGATGTAGGTTATGTGTTAAATCTAGGTTAATACTAAAGCATTTATTTTCATTTGTAGTTTGTTGGTAATATTTTTTCATCTATTGTTGTTGCAATTTCTGATTTTGTGTCTTGATTGCATAAATATTAGACCATCTGTAATATTAGCTGCTTTTGGGACAGTTGTTTCATATTCACTTTGTTCAAAAGAAATGACACTTTTCTTTGGTTCAGCATCTAATTTTTAATAGTAGTAGATAACCATGTTTGTGCTTGTTTGTTATTCATGCACTATTACTTAGGCTCTCTCTCATACTGTACCATTTCACCCTTTGTGACATGTGACTGACCATCTGAAGTTAATCTTCAAGGTCTTTACTCTTTCCCTCTAATCCACCTGGTCTCTGATTAGACACTCAGACTGTTCTAGGACTCTACTTGGACTTTACTCAGACCTTTTTGGCTGAGAATTCTGCCAAATTGGCATCTCCAGTCTGAGCTTAGTCTGAGCCTGTCCTATGACTGTCCAAGTGGATGCTAGGAGTCCAAACAGACTTCACATTGGACTGTCCTGGAACAGTCTGAGTACCTCAATTTATTATGTAAAAAATAGGTGGCAAGACCAAGACTCAAACCCTTGATATTTAGTTACATAATCTATAGGTCAACATCACCTCCCTTATTTCTCCAACAATCTCCTATATGAATGCACCAATGTCTGACAGGTATTGAAGGAAAGAAAAATGGAGAATGAGACAGATGCTACACTGTTGTCTCAGGCCTCATCTGCTTTTAATCTGCTGGACAGTTCAGTGTCTCTGTGCAGGCCTTCATACCTGAGCCATGCTTAAAGATTGACTGCACAATGTCTGACAATGATCATGATGCAACACCATCTTCAGGCCACTGTTGCCCCAATTCCATACAAAAGATCAAGTTGGAGCCTGGAGCAATGGACCTTCCTCTGCCTGCCAAAGCACAGTCTATGGTCATTGATCTCACCATCTCTGATTCTGATTCTGATTGCCCATCTATTACCCTCTTATATAAACACTATTGGTTTCTCTGGTCCCCATTTACCATGAGTGAGGAGCTCTGATGGAAGTGATGGTGGAACATACCTGAGTATTCCATTCAAAAGCTCAACCTTTTAATAGCACCATAAAAAGTAGGAGAGAGCTTCAGAAGCATGTTGAGAGACAGGGTTATGTGCTGGCCATATCCCAGCTGGATTGTGGTCAGCATTTGTTGTGTGGAATGAGGCTCATGGCCAGTGCAAGCAAGTCAAAGCTTGACAAGTGTGACTACTGTCCCTTTTCAAATGAAGTAGATTTGTGATTAGTTGTTCTCATTCATGTATTGTAATTTCCACTGTGAAACAGTTACTTTGTTATGAGAATATGGCCAATTACCAGGGGATCAACATTCTTTCAGAAGCTTCTCTTTTGTCATTCTGTTTCTATGTAGAATTATCTCATTCAAGTAAAAAGCATATTTATCTATAAGCATTTCCTGACAAATTGCATGATACCTCCCAAGCCAAACATTTGTTTGTTCTGCAATCAATCAGTTAAAATACCAGCCTTGGTTGTCTTTGAAGGTGAGCTCAGTCCCATGAGAATGCAGACCTCAACATGTGTTCTGGTTGCATGGTCTTGAACAGGTATGCTACTGCATTTCTCTTCTTCCCTGGCAAGATATAATATGCTACATGTCAGTCAAATATCAGCAGATTGTAATGATTGAGGCTCACAACACAGCAGACCCTCAGTAATGGATAGTCTGCATTGCTTGGCAGGCATGTAGTGATGGTAGCTAGGGTTGTTCATGGATATACCATGGGTACCTTTTTCTATAATCATAACCATACCTGCAAACACCTCATCCTTAATAGGTATGGGTATAAACCCATACAAAACATATATGGTATCGCAGATACCCATGGTACCATTAGTATCTATCACCAAGGAGGAGGTGACAGTTTGAAATCTAATACATGACTTAATAAACTATAACATGAGAACTATATGGCTAATTAAAAATAAAAAGTGGAGCAAGCCCAGCTTAGTTGTAGATATTGGAGGCTTATATACCCCCAGATGTGCAGGCCATTTGGTCTTATGTGCATGCACATGTTGTGTCTTTGTTGATTGTTGATGTGTTATTTATATACATTTGTACCTAATTTATTCTATAACCACACCATCATCATCAACAAGGCTGCCTCCCTCCTTCATCCACCTACCACTACCATGACCTCTTCTTCAACCCCCACTGCCACCACTCCCATGCCATTCAACATGCCAATCACAGCCATAGCCAATGGACAGAAAATGGGCCCAAACACCATATATTGGTGTTTGGTGAGTTTTTCTCTTTCTTTGCTAAAACCTTTTTTAGGTTATAATTATCTTGTAAGAACAGGCCCAACCCCACTACCCCACACTATAGTGGTAACTATGAGAGGACAAGAAGGCAAACCTGACAGGAAAAACAGGCCCAAGAGATGGATATCATTTCTTGGGCCACAAATAAGTTTTTTCTTGTTTCTTTTTCTTTTTGCTAACAATATTTTTAGGTACTACTTTGAACTAATAGCAACAGAATGCAATGAAGACAATGGAAACCTGATGACCAGCACCCACCACCAATGACAATCAGGAGAAGGCAGACAACAGCAACAAAAAGGGATCATGATGATGGCAACTGTTAAGGGCGATAGCCTATAACTCGGATCTAAGTCTAATCGATCAAGGGATCAACACGCGAGGCTTTCGTGCGTTATCTAATCTGATGAACAGCGGAGGCTTTCCGTGTTTGAGTTTGAGCGAAGACGTTAGTTGTTACTAAGTCGAGCGAGATTCGAGTATAAGCGTTGAATTGCCTAGGTCAAGCTGGGGGGCCTTGACCGATTATACTACTGCTTTTATACTATAGACTGTGGCTATACGATCCCTGAAACACTTGAGTCAACTACATAGCTCTGCGAGTCAGAGAGCATAAGTAAGAGTCGAGACGAGTATATATGAGTCGTAAGGCTATATACGAGTCGAGATGAGTCATGAGATATAGATACGGTGAGCCCGATAGATAGGAGTTGAGATAAGCAAGAATAGAAAAATTTGTAACACTACCCCCGTTTCAAGGTTGAAACTTCCCATGTTTCAAACAACTTCTTCACGTCCTCTAATCCTTTCCAGCGGAATGTCGGGTAAAGGGGTTGACGGTGGTGGTTGTCTTGGTCGTAGCAGGATTCGTTTCAACGATTGTCGAAGGGGTCAATTAATAAATAAATTTCGTTCGCTGAACGATCGGGGACGGGGGCGAAGATGATGATGTTCAGATAAATAAGCGGGAGGTGGCTGCGACGGCTGCCGTGATGGTAAAGTGGTGGGTGGTAGTGGAGTAATGGGCGATGGTGTTACGGATGACGAGGGAGTGGTAAATGGTGCGGGTCTTCCGCGGACGGCGAGTTCGATGTCTTCGACACGACTTTCTCGTGGTCAAATGTGTCGAGCGATGTAAAGGGCGAGGGTGCTCCATCCGAAAAGGAGGATGGCGCAAAGAACATACATGAGAATAAAAGAGCTGTCGGCCATGGTGGTAAAAGTGATCGTTGAAAGAAAAGATTGTTTGTCAATATTTTCTTTATAAGGCTCTGCCGACAGGTTCTTCCGTAATATTGTTCCAGGCTTCGTCGTCGTAATCAGGGTAGACATCGTGCATCTCTTCGTCGTAACTTCTGTCGTCAGTTATAGAACGGGCTAGCTGGGCTATGGCTGAGGTCTGGTAGGGGCAGTCTTTGGAATAGTGTTTTGGTCCGTATGTCTCGCAACGTTGACACTGATATAAAGGGCAATGGGTTTTGAAATGACCATAGAGTCTGCAATTAAAGCATCGGTGTTTCCTCATCCAGTGGGAAAATTTAATCTTAGCGATAAGTCGGTGAATAGTGGATACCGGAGGAACCGTGAGAGTTCTAGTAGTGGTGGAAGATGTCGGCCCAGGGGGAGGAGTAGGGAATTCCCTGGTGAGATCTATAATATCCGTGCGAGTACTGAGGTCTGGAACTGGCGAACTGGGGACCGTAAGGTATTCGTCCATGCGTGATGGGGTAGATAATGCGGTCGTCTCCAGAAGAGGTGGTGGCGGAGTTGTTTCTGGTGGTGGAATGGTTCCTTGAGTTCCTCGAGATTCTGTTTCTGAAAAATGACGTTGAAAAATAGTGACGTCTTTTCTATACTCTTCTTCTAACCGGGCATTTCTAATTTCTTGGATGATGTTTGCAATGTCTCGGTGTACGAGAAGGGCGAGGATAGTTTCGAGGATGTTGTCAATTAAGACATTTGCTTCACGAGTTTTCTGAAGGAACTTGTAATAATTTAATGTCGTGGGGTCGGTTTGCGTAGAAAGGTTTTCGATGATCTCGTCCTTATTCTTTGGGTCGAGAAGGAAGAAGGCGTCAGTATTAGGAATGACTGGGTTGTTCAACATGAGGGAATACGGGTGAATGTGATGCAGTTCATGGAAGGTTATTCCGTCTTTTATAGTCGGCGAGGAGATCTGGTGAATGTTTCAGATTCGCTTCAGGTTCCCATGTGTTGTCGGCTGTAGGATAGCCTTTCTACTTGACTAGGAATTGGTAACCTTGACCGCGTTTTTGGTGTCGTGTAATCAATTCTACTTCGTGTTCTTCCTGGCCGTCTATCAGGTCAGGGGGTGGTCGGAGATAGTTTCTTCCGTGTGCTTCGGTTTCATGATTGTTTGACGTGCAAGCTCATGTGCCGCTCGTGCTTTGCGTCAAGTGCGGAACAGAAGTGAGAGCCTAGTCTCTGCTTCAGGTACATTCGTTTTCGGAAATGCTGTCGGGAGTGCAACGGGTTCATATCCCATCATAAGATAAAACGGTGAATGTTTCACTGCGGAGTGAGTCTTCTGATTGTGTGCGAATTCGGCAGTGGGAAGATATCGTTTCCATGTTTCGGGTTGATTTGAGCAAAACATTCGGAGGTAAATTTCGAGTTCTTGATTGACTCGTTCTGTTTCGCCGTCGGTTTGAGGATGATAGGCTGTACTCATAGCCAATTTAATCCCTAGGAGTTTTCTGAGTTCCTGGAATAAATTTGAGGCGAAACGAGGATCTCTGTCAGAAATGATTTTGTCGGGCAGTCCAAATCTGGAATAGACCTTCTCGTAATAGAGGCAGGCCGCATCAGATGCTGTAAGCGTTTTGTTTGTCGGTATGAAAATTGCCCCCTTAGTAGCATTTTGGTCTACCACGACCATAAGACTGTCAAATCCTTCGCTTTTAGGTAGGTCCGTAATGAAATCCGTTGTTACCACCGCAAAAGGGCGTGTGGTTATTGATTTAATCGGGGATAAAGGTGGGACCGTTGGGTGGGTGACAACTTTCATTTGTTGACATGTGGCGCAGCCGGTGACAAAGTTCTTGATGAAGACCGTCATTCCTGGCCACCAATAGTCACATCGAATTAGTTCCAGTGTCTGGAATTGTCCAGGATGTCCTGCTGGTAAAGTATCGTGATAGCGTTCTATGATTCGGCGTCGTAGTGTTACGTCCATCGGGACATAACATCGATCTTTGAAAAATGGTAGTCCATCTTCTAACCTCCAATCTTCTAGCGCTGATTTTATCGGCGGTATTCCTCCAGTTTTTAATGCTTCTACTGCTGTTTTTACCAGTTTGTCTTTCATCAAGGCAATGACCAATAAGTCTTTTGTTTCGATGTCGATGGTTTTAATGAAAAGTTCGGTCGGAAGGAGGGTTATGTCTTCGTTATCGTTATCCTCAGCTGGGAGAAGATCATGCCTCCTGGATAATGCGTCCGACTGAACCATTTGGGATCCAGGTACGTGTACTAGTTTCATATCATAGAGCGAGAGTAATAGACTCCATCGCGCTTGTCGTCGATTGAGTTTTTGAGCTGTTCTGAAATACGTCAGGTTCTTGTGATCGGAGAGGATCATAACCGAGTGTTTGGATCCTTGAAGATAATGTCTCCATGCCTCCAATGCTCGAATGATTCCGAATAGTTCTCTGTCGTAGATTTTGTAATTTCTTTCTGTTTGATTGAATGAATGCGAAATATAACCACAAGGGTGCCAATCTCCATTGTCATCTTGTTGACGGAGAACTGCTCCAGTGGCGAATTTCGACGCATCAGATTCTATTACAAATGGTTTTTCGGGATTGGGCATTAGCAATACGGGCATCTCGGAGAACTTCCGTTTGAGAGCGTCAAAGGCATTTTGACACTCGGCAGTCCATTCAAATTTCCTGTCTTTTTGAGTCAATGCGTTTAAGGGTCTGGCCGTTTCCGCGAAGTGTCCGATGAATTGTCTATAGAAGTTTCCAAATCCTAAGAAGGATCGAACTCCTTTGACGCTTGTCGGTGCCGGCCAGTCTCGGATTCCGAGGTCTTTACTCTCCCCCCCCTAATCCGAGCGGACTCTGCTCGGACACTCGGACTTTGCTCGGACTCACTTGGACTTTGTTTGGACTTTTTCTGGCTGAG
>QFEU01003782.1:0-20312 GCA_003316345.1 Tricholoma terreum
AAAAGATTGGAAGACCCTAAAGCTACGGTCGCAAGCACAAAAAGAATGAAAAAGAGGGTCCTAACAGAGCTTGTGGAGGTGTGCAAACGACGACTGAGTGAGGGAAAAGGGGTTCCAGAGGTTATCAAACCTTTGGATGTTGCGGGTATGATAAAGAATCGCATCGAAACACTTTCCTGGCAACAAAAAATGGGTGACGTGGAAGCCGGCCTCCTTAAGGAGTTTTACGATGTCTTCGAGCCATTGCCTCATGTAGACAAAATGCCTACTAATGTTACTGCGCGTATCAAGCTGAAAAACGCGGAACAAACCATAAAGACTCGAACATATGCTTGCCCACGAAAATTCCGTGAGGCTTGGAAGACTCTCATTCAACAACATCTCGACGTGGGGCGCATTAGACCTTCGTCTTCGCCACATGCATCCCCCGCGTTCATCATTCCGAAAGCTGATGTTTCTGTTCTGCCTAGGTGGGTGAATGACTACAGGCAACTAAACAGAAACACGATTTGCGACTCGCATCCCCTGCCGAGAATCGACGATATCTTGAATGACTGTGCGAAGGGAAAGATCTGGGCTACCATTGACATGACGAACAGTTTTTTCCAGACGCGTATGCACCCATCAGACATCCCACTCACAGCGGTGTCGACGCCATTTGGACTGTTCGAGTGGACGGTGATGCCGATGGGGTTGAAAAATGCTCCTGCAATTCACCAGCGTCGTGTGATGGCGGCACTGCGGCCATGGATTGGCAAAATATGTCACATTTACCTGGACGACATAGTGATCTGGTCTGATACTGTTGAAGAACACATCGCGAATGTGCGTATCATCCTAAATGCCCTACGAGAAGCCGGTTTATATTGCAATCCTCGAAAAACAAGGCTGTTCCAGCTAGAGATAATGTTCTTGGGGCACCGCGTTTCAGCGCGTGGTATCGAGGCCGACTCAGGCAAAGCAGACCGAATCATGAAGTGGCCTCGACCGCGCTCTGCAAAAGAGGTCCGACAGTTCTGTGGACTGGTCCGTTATGTGTCCAGCTTTTTACCACACATCACAGAGCACACCCGGGTGTTGACAGAGCTGACAACGAAGGAGTGCAATAAAACTTTTCCGGAATGGACAGAAAGACACGAAACAGCGTTTACAAAAATCAAAGAGGCCGTGGTCAGCCGGGAGTGCCTCACCACCATTGATTTTGATTTGATGCCAGACCATAAGATTTTTGTGACTACCGATGCGAGCGATTTCCAATCTGGGGCTGTTCTGTCGTTTGGGCTGTCCTGGGAAACTGCAAGACCAGTTGCCTTTGATTCAATGACGTTCAAAGGTGCTGAATTGAATTACCCTGTACATGAAAAGGAAATGTTGGCTATCATCAGAGCGCTACAAAAGTGGCGGTCAGATCTGGTGGGCGTGCCTTTCCTCATTTACACTGATCACAAAACACTTGAGAACTTTGATTGCCAACGCGATTTGAGCAGAAGGCAGGCCCGCTGGATGGAATTTATGTCTCAGTATGAATGCAAAATTGTGTATGTGAAAGGGGAAGACAATTGTGCAGCAGACGCGTTATCTCGAACATCTTTTGGCTGCGAGGCGATTTCGGAGCCTTATCCCCCGGACGACTCCGACCGGGTTGCTGTGGTGTTGGCGACCGAGTGCAGCGCGTTCTGCTGTGCACATGCACTAACTGACCCAGCCACGAGTGCCCCAATGCTCACCGCAATTGCCAGTACTCTGACCATCTCTGCAGATGATGAGCTTCTTAATGCTATTCGGGCTGGGTATGACGACGACCCTTGGTGTAGACGATTACGAAAGGCTAAGATTTTGCCACATGGGGTCCGAGAGGTGGACGGTCTGCTATATGCAAGTGAACGACTTGTGGTCCCGAGGGTTTCGAATGTACGTGAATCACTGTTTTACCTTGCTCACGATGTACTAGGGCACTTTGGATTCTCAAAATCCTATGGCTCGCTGCGTGACTCTTTTTATTGGCCTAACATGCGGCGGGACCTGGAACTTGCTTATGTACCTGCTTGTGCGGAGTGTCAGCGAAACAAAGGCTCAACAAAGAAGCCTTGTGGTCCTCTACACCCTCTCCCGACACCAGATCAACGAGGCGACTCTGTGGCAATGGATTTCATTGGGCCGTTGCCGGAGGATGAGGGGTATGACTGCATTGTGACGTTCACTGACAGGTTGAACAGTGATATACGCATTGTGGCCACACGAACGGACATCACAGCAGAGAACTTGGCGGTGGTGTTCTTCGACGAATGGTACTGCGAGAATGGCTTGCCACTGGAGATCATCTCCGACAGGGACAAACTTTTCGTATCTAAGTTTTGGGAAGCATTACATAGGTTGACTGGGGTCAAGCTGAAGATGTCCACGGCATACCATCCTCAGTCTGATGGCGCGAGCGAGAGGTCAAACAAGACAATAAACCAGTGCCTTCGCTACCACGTGGAACGGAATCAGTTAGGGTGGCGAATGGCGTTGCCTAGGGTGCGTTTCGATATCATGAACACCATTAACGCATCAACAGGGTTCTCGCCTTTCCAACTAAGGATGGGCCGAAGTCCTCGCGTCATCCCACCTCTGGTGACTTCACAGGGAGGAAAGTTTGAGGATATTCGGGCGACAGAAGTCATCAAGCGGCTAGAGCTGGATGTCAAGGAAGCTCAGGATAACATGCTACGGGCTAAGATCTCCCAAGCATTGGCTGCTAATGTGCATAGATCTAACGATTTCTCTTTTGAAAAAGGTGGCCGAGTGGTACTGTCGACACTACACCGTCGAAGAGAATACAAGGCAAAAGACGAGAAGCGGGTTGCCAAATTCATGCCTCGATACGATGGTCCCTACCTAATAACAGATACTGCGCCAGAGATTTCGACAGTGACCGTCGACTTGCCTAACAATCCCAACACTTTCCCGACATTCCACACATCCCAAGTATTGCCCTTCGTGGAGAACGATGACTCTCTGTTCCCGGACCGTGAGCAAGAGCGACCGGCGCCCGTGGTGATCGATAATGAAGAAGAGTACTACGTGGATCGTATTCTGGATGAGCGAAAACGAGGAAGAGGAACACAGTACTTGGTCCGTTGGCAAGGGTATGGCCCAGAAGAAGACCGTTGGCTGCCAGGCCGTGAAATTGAAGATTGCGAAGCGCTGGATATTTGGTTGGCACGAAAGGAGGCTTGTTGAAGTACGTAGCTTTTTTTTCGTTGCCGACCGGTAGCTTTTCCCCATGGGGTTTTTAATGCACCCGTTGTCGTGCCATTTTTACTTATCATTCTGGTTGGGCTGTGGAGATATTGCTTTATTTTTTCAGGGGGGGGGAGGGTGTAACGGTGTTACTGTTTATACATATTTGCAGGGACTCAGATACTTCGAGATGGACTTCGGATTAACCCGGTTTTTATCTTCATCTCTTACCATCATCATCGATAGAGCGCGCTTATACAAAGACCTTTTCTGCCTGTTCTTGATTGTTGCCGTCGTCTCAGTGAGGTCCGTGCCTGTATCACGGCGCGTACCTACAAAAAGGCACATACAGCAAATAGTACAACAATAAGAGCGAAGAGACATGAGCAAGACAAGGTACAGTAAGAAGAATCACCCCAGAGAGAGAAGGACAGAAGGAAAATTGGTGTGATGAAATCAACATGACAAAAGACCAGAGAATCAGTGGAGAGAAGGAAAAATTGAGCCTGAGCAAAAACGAGCACGAGCAGCAAGAATCAGAGCAGAGAGAATTGGATCTACAGGTGTGACAAAATTAATCACTTCGAACGACGAGAGGAAAATGGATAACGGACCCTTATGAAGCCTTCCTTAATTGTTTGAGTGGGACGTAAGCACGCGGCGGAGGTGACTCAACTTCATCTTTGTTGTCAATGTGTTCAGACCTTGGCATTTGGGTATTGTGGCTTGTTGTACTTGCTGTCGGTGTGCCAGACTGTGAGCCAGAGTAGGTATGCCAATGACGAGGCGGTTCAATGTTGACGTGCTCATTGTCTTGTTGCCTGGTGTTTGGCCGCTGACAAACTACATTTTGATTATCATCTCGACGATCACAATCTTCACGTTGATCCTCTTGACAATTAGCAGCCCCAACGTGGCCTCGTGGGTGTGCTGGAACTCAACATTCATATTCTTCTTCTTCCTCAAGATCATCATCATGGTGATGTTGTCCCACTTGCTGGTCATCATCGTCATCCTGATGGGATGTGTGATCAAGGCATCTACAAAGGTGAATATATGTGAACATAATTGATGACCATCTTCGTTGACCACTTCTTCATCACTACTGTGCTCCCCTGACTGTTAAGGGCGATAGCCTATAACTCGGATCTAAGTCTAATCAATCAGAAGATCAATGCGCGAGGCTTTCGTGCGTTATCTAATCAGATGAACAACGGAGGCTTTCCGTGTTCGAGATCGAATGATGACGTTAGTCGCAACTAAATCGAGTGAGATTCGAGTATAAGCGTTATATTGCCTAGGTCAAGCTGGGGGGCCTTGACCGATTATACTACTGCTTTTATACTACAGGCTGAGGCTATATGATCCTTGAAACACGTGAGTCAACTACATAGCTCTGCGAGTCAGAGAGCATAAGTAAGAGTCGAGACAAGTATGTATGAGTCGTAAGGCTGTGTATGAGTTGAGATAAGTCATGAGATAATAGATACAGTGAGCCCGATAGATAGGAGTCGAGATAAGCAAGAATAGAAAAATTTGTAACACTACCCCCGTTTCAAGGTTGAAACTTCCCACATTTCAAACAACTTCTTCTCGTCTTCTAACCCTTTCTAGCGGAATGTCAGGTAGAGGGGTAGACGGTGGTGGTTGTAACGGTCGTAATGGGATTCGTTTCGATGATTGTTGAAGGGGTCGATTGATAAATAAATTTCGTTCGCTGAACGATCGGGGATGTGAACGGCGGCGTTCGGATAAATATGCGGGAGGTGGCTGCAATGGCTGCCGTGATGGTAAAATGGTGGGTGGTAATGGAGTGATAGGCGATGGTGTTACAGATGACAAAGGAATGGTATGTGGTGCGGGTCTTCCGCGGATGGTGAGTTTGATGTCTTCGACGCGATCTTCTCGTGGTCGAATACGACGAGCGACGTAGAGAGCGAGGGCGCTCCATCCAAGAAGGAGGACGGCGCAGAGAACGTACATGAGAATAAAAGAGCTGTCAGCCATGATAGTAAGAGCGAAGGTTAAAAGAAAAATCTGTTTGTCAATATTTTTCTTTATAAGGCTCTGCCGACGGGTTCTCCCGTGATGTTGCTCCAGGCTTCGTCGTCGTAATCGGGGTAAATGTCATGCATATCTTCGTCGTAATCACCGCTTTCAGTTATCGAACGGGCTAGCCGGGCGACGGCTGAGTTCTGATAGGGGCAGTCTTTGGAATAGTGTTTCGGGGCATACGTTTCACAACATTGGCATTGGTATAAAGGGCAGTGTGTTTTGAAATGACCGTAAAGTCCGCAATTGTAGCAGCGGTGTTTCCTCATCCAGTGAGGGAATTTAATCTTAGCGATGAGTCGGTGAACAGTGGTTACTGGAGGGACCGTGAGAGCTCTAGTAGTGATGGAAGATGTCGGCCCAGGGGGAGGAGTAGGGGATTCCCTGGTGAGGTCGATAATATCCGAACGGGTGCTGAGGTCTGGAACTGGCGAACTGGGGACTGTGAGATATTTGTCCATGCGTGACAGGGTAGATAATGCGGTCGTTTCCAGAAGAGGTGGTGGTGGAGTTGTTTCTGGTGGTGGAACGGTTCCTCAAGTTCCTCGAGAGTCTGTTTCTGAAAAATGACGTTGAAAAATAGTGACGTCTTTTCTGTACTCTTCCTCTAACCGGGCATTCTTGATTTCCTGGATGATGTTTGTAATGTCACGGTGTACGAGAATGGTGAGAACAGTTTCGAGGATGTCGTTGATCAAGACATTTGCTTCATGAGTTTTCTGAAGGAATTTGTAATAATTCAAAGTCGTGGGGTCGATTTGCGTGGAAAGGTTTTCGATGATTTCGTCTTTATTCTTCGGATCGAGAAGGAAAAAGGCATTGGTGTTAGGGATGACTGGGTTGTTCGACATGAGGGAATGTGGGTGAATGTGATGCAGTTCATGGGAGATTATTCCATCTTTTATAGTTGGCGAGGAGATCTGGTGAATGTTTCAGATTTGCTTCAGGTTCCCATGTGTTGTCGGCTGTAGGATAGCCTTTCCACTTGACTAGGAATTGGTAACCTTGACCGCGTTTCCAGTGTCGCGTAATCAATTCTACTTCATGTTCTTCCTGGCCGTCAATCAGGTCAGGGGGTGGTCGGAGATAGTTTCTTCCATGTGCTTCGGTTTCATGATACGGGGTAAGGAGGTGTGCGTGGAACACGGGGTGTATTTTCCACTGCAGCGGGAGACGTAATTTGTATGAAAGCGGCGAAATGACTTCGATGATCGGGAAGGGTCCTTCCTGTTTAGGAGCAAGTTTCCTAGTTGGGTAAGGTAACTTGAGGTTTTTCAAGTCAAGCCAGACTTCATCGCCTTTCTTGAAAGGGGTGAATTTCCGTGTGATTCGTTCTATCATCGTTTGACGTGCAAGTTCATGTGCCGCTTGTGCTTCGCGTCGAGCGCGGAATAGAAGTGAGAGCCTAGTCTCTGCTTCAGGTACATTCGTTTTAGGGAATGCCGTCAGGAGCGCAACGGGTTCGTATCCCATCATAAGATAAAACGGTGAACGTTTCACTGCGGAATGGGTTTTCTGATTGTGTGTGAATTCGGCAGTGGGGAGATATCATTTCCATGTTTCGGGTTGGTTGGAACAAAACATTTGGAGATAAATTTCGAGTTCCTGGTTGACTCGTTCTGTTTCGCCGTCAGTTTGAGGGTGATAGGCTATACTCATAGCCAGTTTAACCCCTAGAAGTTTTCCAAGTTCCTGGAATAAATTTGAGGCGAAACGAGGATCTCTGTCAGAAATGATCTTGTCGGGCAGTCCAAATCTGGAATAGACCTTCTCGTAATAGAGGCAGGCCGCATCAGATGCTGTAAGCGTCTTGTTTGTCGGTATGAAAATTGCCCCCTTAGTAGCATTTTGGTCTACCACGACCATAAGACTGTCAAATCCTTCGCTTTCGGGTAGATCCATAATGAAATCCATTGTTACCACTGCAAAAGGGCGCATGGTTATTGATTTAATCGGGGATAAAGGTGGGACCGTTGGGTGGGTGACAACTTTCATCTGTTGACATGTGGCGCAGCCAGTGACGAAGTTCTTGATGAAGACCGTCATTCCTGGCCACCAATAGTCATGTCTAATCAGTTCCAGCGTCTGGAATTGTCCAGGATATCCTGCTGGTAAAGTGTCGTGATAGCATTCTACGATTCGGCATCGTAGTGTTACGTCCATTGGGACATAACATCGATCTTTGAAAAATAGCAGTCCATATTCCAACTTCCAATCTTCTAGTGCTGATTTTATCGGTGGTATTCCTCCTGTTTTTAGTGCTTCTACTGCTGTTTTTACCAGTTCGTCTTTCATCAAGGCAATGACCAATAAATCTTTTGTTTCGATGTAGATGGTTTTAACGAAAAGTTCGGTCGGAAGGAGGGTCATGTCTTCGTTATCGTTATCCTCAGCTGGGAGAAGATCATGCCTCCTGGATAATGCGTCCGACTGAATCATTTGGGATCCAGGTACGTGTACTAGTTTCATATCATAGAGCGAGAGTAATAGACTCCATCATGCTTGTCGTTGATTGAGTTTTTGAGCCGTTCTGAAATACGTCAGGTTCTTGTGATCAGAGAGGATCGTAACCGAGTGTTTAGATCCTTGGAGGTAATGTCGCCATGCTTCCAATGCTCGAATGATTCCGAATAGTTCTCTGTCATATATTTCGTAATTTCTTTCCGTCTGGTTGAACGAATGTGAAATGTAACCGCAAGGATGCCAATCTCCATTGTCATCTTGTTGACGGAGAACTGCTCCAGTGGCGAACTTTGATGCGTTGGATTCTATGACGAATGGCTTTTCGGGGTTGGGCATTAGCAATACGGGCATCTCGGAGAACTTCCGTTTAAGAGCGTCAAAGGCGTTTTGACATTCGGTAGTCCATTCGAATTTCCTATCCTTCTGGGTTAATGCGTTAAGGGGTCTAGCCGTTTCTGCGAAGTGCCCGATAAACCGTCTGTAGAAGTTTCCAAATCCTAAGAAGGATCGAACTCCTTTGACGTTTGTTGGTGCAGGCCAGTCTTGGATTCCTGCGAGTTTCGTGGGGTCCATAGCGATTTTGTTTTAGCTGATGATTAGACCTAGGTATTCCACTTCAGTAGCATCGAATTTGCATTTTTCTGCTTTAAGGAATAGATCGTGCTCTCGGAGTCTCTGTAAAACTCGGAGGGTTCGTTTTCGATGTTCTTCGGGATCTTTCGAAAAGATTAGGATGTCGTCCATATAAATGATTACCCATCCTTCATTAAGCATGTCCCTAAAGATGTCGTTCATCATCGCTTGGAAGGTCGCAGGTGAATTGCATAACCCGAAGAACATGACTGTCGGTTCGAATAGTCCTTTGTTCGTTTTGAAGGCACCTTTCCATTCGTCGCCTTCTTTGATTCTGATGTTGTGATAACCCCAACGGATATCGAGTTTCGTAAAGAGTTTTGCTCCTTTTAACTTGTCAAGGAGGTCGCTGACCAACGGGAGTGGATAAACATTCTTTACGGTTCCTTCATTGAGATATCGATAGTCTTGGCATGGTCGAAGTGCATCAGAATCTTTCTTGGACACGAAAAAGAATGGCGAGGCCATTGGGGATTTCGAAGGTCGAATATAACCTTTCTTCAGGTTTTCGTCGAGGAATTCGTCCAATTTTATCTGTTCGGCAGGGGTTAAAGGGTATACTTTGCAATCTTTCAGAATGAAATCGGGTTTGAGATCGATCGCATGATCCCAGGGTCGAGATTCGGGGAATCGTTCTGAAGCCGCTTTTTCAAATACCCTTTTATACTCTTGATAGGCTTCAGGGAGGAGATCATCCAAAGACTTCTTCTTTTCGGGATTAGCATCCGCGTTGTCATGCGCGAGTTGCTGTGAGATAGATGTCTTTGCCCTGATCCACATGTTTTGTCCGTAAGAGTATCGTGCCGTGTTTCTTGTTTTGGTGATCCATTGAATTCCTAAAGTGTCCTTCGTGCAAGAATAATTTGGATAATTGTGTTCGTTGGTAAGAGGTGTTTGTTCTGGTTCGAAAATACCGATAACCGATTCTCCTCTGCAATAGGCGATTACCAGGTCATTGTTCTCGATAGTTTCTTCTTGCATGTAATTCGGATCTTTAGGCATTGGGGTTTCTTCAGAGATGATTGCCGGAATTGATGCTTCTTTTTCGATTACTTCCTCGATCAGGGGTTCATTGGCATTTGGATTCTTCGATCTAACAGGTGCTTCTTCGTCAATTACTTCTTCGATCGTGGCTTTCCTGACTATTGTTGGCTTGGCAAATGGAGTATTCATGACGAGTTTCTGGTTTAGGGTATGGATCTGTCTGATCCATTCCTTCATAGTGATGGGGAATCAATTTCTAATCGTTCCTTCGGTCCAGTCGACGATAGGGTTATGTTTCCTTAGCCACGATAGGCCCAGGATCAATACATCCTTTCCTAGTCCGGTGACATAAAACATGGTCGGGGTAATTCTTCCGTTGACATTTAAGTCGAGGATGGTTTTGTGCATAACCACTCCTCTCTTGTTAAGACTTCCGTCTACGTTTCTAGTGATGATGGGTTTTCGAAGTTTGATGAGAGGAATGTTATGGAGTTCTGCGAATGAATGGTCCATAAATTCTCCGCTGGCGCCAGAGTCGAGGAGAGCTTGGGTTTCGACGATTTGTTTTCTTAGTAGCACAGTAACTGGTAAAAGCATTGATTGGGGTCGCATGTCGGCTACAAGTACAGAGGAAACAGTCATTTTGGAGGGATCGGACGTCGTACCGAGCCTCCTAGTTAAAAACCCTCTTTCTCGAATATATCAGCAATCTTCCTTCTCTTCATCTTTCATTTCATCGTCAAGGATGGCGCGAATCCTTTGGGCTGGGGTTCCTCTTTTGAACCGTCCAAAGTTTCGGCGAGGTGGAGGTCTGTCTCCTTTCTTCTTACAGGTGGACGACAGATGTCCGGGTTCGTGGCAAATAAAGCATAATCCCTTTTTGATATGCTCCATTCGTTCTTGCTGAGTAAGGCGGTTGACATCCATAGCGTTTGGATCTCGAGTTGGGGTCAGCTGTTTAGCCTGCGCTACAAAGGTAGATTCGTAGGATCGAGATGAGGTGATTCCTTTGATTCATTGCGCAATGGCTTGAGCCCTTCTCCAATTTCCATCAAATTTGGACGCCGACTCCTTCCATCCTTGAAGTCTGGTAGGTGGCGTTTCCATAGTAAAGACTCTTTGGAGTAACTTCGGGTGTAATCCGTCAATGAAATATTCGATGAGCGCTGCATCTTCAGTGATGTTCATTTGGCTGGTGATGATCGAGAATTCTGCAATATATTCTTCGATTCGCTTGTCTCCTTGTTTGAGAGTTCGGAGGTCTGTTTTAGCGGCTCCTTGGTCGTCGATGGGAGTGAAGTCGATTAGAATAGCTTTCTTGAGGTTCGCAAAGTCTGGGAACCCGCTTTTGAGATATTCTTCGACTTTAGTCAACTTCCAAGCCGCTGCTACTCCTGTGTTCATGAACGAGAGCGTGAACATGACTTTCTTCTCTTCTTTGTTGTAAATTCCATCGTTAACCCTGAGGTAGAGTTCGCATTCTTGAAGGAATTTTCGAGTAAGTGTCCTGTCCCCATTGAAATCAGATGGGGTTCGCATCTTAATTTCTTTGGCGGTGGTTCCGGTAGGATTTACCATGATTGCTGGTGGATCAGGTGGTAAGGTAGAGGTAGATGAGATTGGTTCGGGTGTGTTGGGTCTGGTTCCGTAAATCTGTTCATAAGTCGGTTTGGGTGGTTCTTTGATTCTGAAGTGTTCGTCAAAGAATTCTTTCGATTGATTGGCTTCTCTTAGAAGTTCTCTTCGGTGTCTTTCGTTAGGTGATTCTGCTGGAGGGTCTTCTCTTGGCAGAAGTTCATCTGGTAGTGGTTTGTCTGTAGCGCTGTATACCCAAGTCTTTTGGGTTCAGCTGAATCTGATGTGTACTCCGTTAAGCTTTCCGCTTCCTGCGAAGTGTCCGGGGATATATCCGGGTGGTGGGTGTTGGAGGGAACATTTGACTGGGGCTTCCAATCTTTCCCAAGACGTGGTGGTGGATTGATGCGCCTAAACCCAAATAGGTTGGCGGTTTGATCAGCTTGACCTTTTGTTAAGGGCGATAGCCTATAACTCGGATCTAAGTCTAATCAATCAGAAGATCAATGCGCGAGGCTTTCGTGCGTTATCTAATCAGATGAACAACGGAGGCTTTCCGTGTTCGAGATCGAACAATGACGTTAGTCGCAACTAAGTCGAGTGAGATTTGAGTATAAGCGTTATATTGCCTAGGTCAAGCTGGGGGGCCTTGACCGATTATACTACTGCTTTTATACTACAGGCTGAGGCTATATGATCCTTGAAACACGTGAGTCAACTACATAGCTCTGCGAGTCAGAGAGCGTAAGTAAGAGTCGAGACGAGTATGTATGAGTCGTAAGGCTGTGTATGAGTCGAGATAAGTCATGAGATAATAGATACGGTGAGCCCGATAGATAGGAGTCGAGATAAGCAAGAATAGAAAAATTTGTAACACTGACTCCTTCTCGGCTCTCCTTCGTTTACCCAAGCAATGTGTCAGACCAGGAACTTGTCTACAAAGAATAATAGAGAATCATTCGATTAGTAAATGAACAAATGTGCATACTGATTCCACCAGCCAAGGGTTTCCTTTACCCAACGATGTCCTGGATTGGTCTCGAAAAGTTTCACAATATTCTTGAAAAATGCCGCTTGGTCAAAATTTCCATCGTAGTGCTTCCATTGTTTGATTGGGCAAAGAAAGAAGCGTGCCTAGAACATCAGACATCTGATAAGCGAAATAACTTAGATAGAATATAGTGCCACGTACTTGGACGGCTGCATACGCTATTGTACGCCCAGTGACTTCCATGAGGCCATGTAGCTGTCCTTTCGAGGCTCTGGAACCTTTCGATTCTCCTGTTATCACTGATGAAGGACCTGTGAAAATGTGTCGGAAGACCTAATCAAAGCTGTAAAATCTTCACCGACGTGAAGATGATACGTACACAAAGAAGGAAGTATCCCTGACAAAGACCCTTACCTACCCATTCTCCATCAAACTCCGCCTCGTCATACATGAATGATGGCCAAGAAGAGGCTTTGATACTAATCTGACCGTCGTTTACCTTGGTCATGAACAACCTGAAAGGAATTACATATCAGTTTGATCTGCCGCATCGCATCGAAAACCTTACATAGGATTGTCATCAAACTCATTCAACCTCTTTATAGGGCAGAGGAGACGTGCAGTGGCCAGATGGTTGAATCCACGCAAAGACTTTGCATTTGCCTTCGTGATCAGAGGGTCCAGAAGATGTTCTTTGGTATTGAATGGAATGTATCCAAGGGCCATGTATCTGATGCTACCAGTGTCATCTTGTCGCAACGAGTCTGCTTGCGAGCTTAGCTACATATGAAAGATGTTTGTCAGTACAAGTGGCAATGCATATAGTCACTCACCTTCGAGATAAACTGGCCTAGAAAGCCTGGCTCTTTTACAAACTCAAGAAGAACAGTCTCAAATGTGGGAACAAGACTGAGAATTCTTTGAAATATTTCATATTCCTCATTGGTTGCCCTGAAAGCCGATATCAGCAATTTTTAGGTGCATACAACGACTAAACTTACTCTCCATGAATATTCGCATACATAACATGTGGGACACTGATAAAAGGGTCAATCCCAAGCGGAATCCATTGTGCGGCATTATAGTAGACTTTCGACAGCTTGCTAAGAAAAGTTCAGTCCAAATTTCAAACCGATGCTGATTGCTTACTGTGATTTTCCATTTCCAGAGGACTTCAACTCCTTCACAACAGCATGTGCATGAGAGAAAGCACGGTCATCTTGATGGTCAGCAGAAGGCATGGTCAAGAGAGATGTGAGCTAGTCAATTGAGAACGATTGATTGTTGATTATCACGCACATAATGTCACATGACCATCAACGCGACACCACTTCAAGTTCAATTCAATTTCATTGACATGCTCTCTTTAGCACGGCTGCTACTTCTATTCATAATCATTATGACTGCCATCAAATGCCTTGGATGTAAGAAAACTTTTGAAACAAACGGTGGCCTCTCAACACATATGCAACACTGCAAAACTAGAATAACTGCTGTTACAAAACAAATTCTAGAGCAACATCAGGATTCAGGCGAGCCTCTTTTGAAGCGCACAAGATTTGGCAAGAGGAATGTGGGAGAAGAAGAGACTGTAACTGCTGGAGAGATGGTACAATCTGTTGGTGAGGGATCAGTGCAGGCCACTGATGAGAGATCAGGTACGAATGACAGTGAGCCAGTGGAACTGGAGGCACCTCCTGTGCATATGTGCAATACACAAGGTTTTGCCTTATTTTTTATTAATTAATCTACATAGCGAGAGCCATCTCCTCCACAACTTCGCAAGTCTGGACGTCCAGCTCGGAAAATTCAATTGCCACAACGTTACTATGATGAACTCCCCCCACAACCCCCACCAATATCTCCTGCAGATGCCCCTGAAAACTGTAATCTAGACCCGCAATCAGATGCCTGCAACCGCGATTGTTTGACCTCACCTGAAATTCCTGCATTCACTGCATTCACAACAAATTCTAACAGCTATGGAATATACCAGGTATATCCTCATGGTCGACCATTGTATACTCCTGATGAACTCCATACACTTCGCCAAGTCTCAGATTCGTCAACATTTGCGAAGGACCCAAACTTGTCTGAATCACGCACCTGGTGGGCTCCACTTGGATTGTTGTTGAAAGGAATTCAAGAGAATTATTTTACACCATTCCTCAATGCTTCAGTATTTCATCTCATGACTTGGTTCTATGGGGGATCCAACTTGAAGTCTCTTGGTGAACTTAATAGGCTAGTCAATGAGGTTATCCTCACTGACAATTTTCAGCAAAAGGACTTTGTAGGCTTTAGTGCATCACGCGAATCAGAATGCCTCAATAAACATGAACAGGGACATACTAGTTCTCATTTACCTCCAAAAGATGGCTGGATCGAAGCTTCGGTACAGATTGCATTGCCTGCAGAGGGTGTCAAGCATTGTTCTGAGGCCGACGCTTCTCAATTTTCTGTCCAAGGACTATTCTATCGATGCCCACTTGAAGTACTGAAGTCTGCGTTCCAGGAAGACACTGCAAAAAATTTTCATGTATCCGCACACAAGATGTTTTGGAAGCCATCTCCTGAATCACCACCTCAACGTATTTACTCTGAGCTGTACACGGCCGATGCCTTTATCATGGAAGAGGAGAAGATCAAGCTACTACCACAGGAGAATGGGCTAGAGAATGTTGTTGCAGGAATTATGCTTTGGTCTGATTCGACACATTTGACGAGCTTTGGAAATGCTTCGCTTTGGCCCATTTACATGTTTTTCAGAAACTTGTCAAAATATATTTGTGCAAAACCAACATCCTTTGCGGCTCATCATCTCGCTTACATTCCAAAGGTTTGTTCACTTGTGTTGTATTGATATTGACTTGAGAAACTGATTGTTTTCAGCTTGTCGATTCTATCCAGGATGCATATCGCTTTGAATGGGGAAGTCTGCTACTGCTGCTGTCCTCACTCATTGCAAGCATGAACTGATGCATGCTATTTGGATCTTGCTACTCGATAAAGAGTTCATGCACGCCTTTGTACATGGCGTTGTGATGGAGTGCATTGATGGAATCCTTCGGCGCTTTTTCCCTCAATTTTTTATCTATTCAGCAGACTATCCTGAAAAGTAGGCTTGCCTCGCATCCTTCGTAGACAAATATTCACTACTCAGAATAGAATTCTCTTGGCCTGTATCAAATATCTTGGCAACTTTCCATGTCCACAATGCCTTATTCGCAAAGTCGACATTCCTGCACTAGGAATCAAGCATGATCAACGGAGGAGGGAAACTCACAAGAGAACAGACAATGATGCACATAGAAGAGAGGTTGAGCTTGTTTGAAAATGGCTCTACAATGAGCCATCACCAGCGTATATGTTGATAGGGTCCTCGGATCGAAATCTTTGGTCCCTACTCGGGCAAGTCAAAGTATTTTTCATTATCAAAGGTGATCTAATCTTGCATTAGAACACATTCTCCAAGAAACTTGGACTGTACAGCTTTGAGTTCCACTCTCTTTTTGTTCCCAATCTTCTTCATGAATTTGAATTGGGGGTCTGGAAGGCTGTGTTCACACATCTAATCTGTCTTTTGTATGCATGTGGAGGAAATGGTGTACAGGTGCTGAATGAAAGGTGATTTATGCTCGCTTGAATGATTTAATTGCTAAGATTCCCAAGATATCGTCAAGTACCCACATTCGGATGTGATACCATTCAGAAATTCAGCAACGTGTCCGCAATGAAAAAACTTGCTGGTCAAGATTTTGAGGACCTCCCACAGGTGCATTTATACCATATATATACTATATTGGCTAATGCTTTGTTTATAGTGCACAATGGCTATATTCGAAGGACTGCTGCCTGAGTCGCATAATACTATCGTCATGGACCTTTTGTTTGAGCTGGCAATGTGGCATGGAATTGCGAAGCTGCATCTGCATACAGAACCCACCATTCAATCTTTGGAATGCTCAATGACCTGACTTGGCACCCTCCTTCGGTGTTTTCAATCTGTGACATGTGAGGCATATGTTACACAAGAACTTCCTTTGGAAGAAGTGGCTTATGGGCATCGGAAAGCAGCAGCAGCAGCAAAACAAAGTATTGCGGGGGAGAATGGGGTGGTGGAACTCATGGCTACTGCAGCAAAACCCAAGGCAAATCTACGGAAGTTCAATCTTATGACGTACAAGGCACACTCACTTGGGGATTACACCAAGTTTATCTGTTTGTACGGAACAACAGACAACTATTCGACCCAGGTGGTGAGTAACCCCCTGAATTTGTACAAATATGATACTGATTGTAGGTCAGGGTGAGTTGGAGCATCGTCGAGTCAAGAAGTTTTATCCAAGGGTGCACAAAGGGAAGTTTACTCAGGGAATCACTAAACAGCAGCATCACGAGCGAATCTTGCACAAGATGAAAGGTCAGGCCCCCAGTGCCCAAGCAAGCTGGCTCGAAAGCAGAAATACAGACATATCTTGAACATTCAAGATGCCACAACTGATCCATGTGTATCGTTCAATGATCTGGAGACACTACCATCAAGTTCCCTATATGAACACCATGAGATCTCAACAGATGTTTGTCACAAAATTGATCTGTCTCGTTGGCTTAACAAGCATCATGGGGATCCTGCAACCAAGGTGTGTAACTAGGCTAGTCTGCTTGATCTGATCTATATCTCTTTCAGGACTTTGTTTCTCATCTGAAATACCATTTACTTGCACAGTTACTCAGACAGGAATATGATAGTAATGAGGTTTCATTCACTCCTGAGGAACGAAATATGGTAACATTTGTCAACAATCAGATTTACAAACACAAGATGATGCGCGTAAACTACACAACCTATGATCTCCGACGTGCTCAAAATTCTTTGAATTCATGTACACATGCCGACATCATGGTTTTGTCACACGAAGATGAACACGCCAGACAGAGTTGTGCTCACCCATACTGGTATGCTCGAATTATCGGCATATTCCATGTGATGGTGCAACACACAGGTCCCTTATCACAATCATCAGAGCTGCAACATATGTCTTTCCTTCGGATTTGATGGTATGGCCAGGATTTGACTCATTGGGCTGGCTGGAATGCGAAGTGACTACATTGCGTTGGATTTGTTGACAGCAGTGATCCGCTTGTGTTTGTCAACATGTCATTCATGGCATGCACTTGATCTCTGCATTTTCTCATGGTCATACTGGTGATTTATTGCAATCTAACTCTATAGCATGAACTCTAGCCAAACAGGATGAAGATTGGCAATATTACTACATAGGAATGTAAGAACCAAACTCTCTTTCTGATGTCGTTCTAACACATCCACAGGTTTGTTGACCGTGACATGGTCATGCAATTTTGTGGAGGAGGTGTAGGTCATAAGTCAACACGAAATGCCACAGATCAGTTTCTAGACAACTGTGATCGTGTCGAGAAGGGTTATGCATGTCAGCAGGACAAGCAAGGTAGCCATGAAGAGGACCATCAGGAGAGTGCTCTGGGCAATGGACAGAAATGTGACGAGATGTGAGAGGATGAGAACCAAGTGGATGGGGGTGATGAGCTCGATCTCAGGCTGGAAGAGGAACTCGATTATGGATATGGTAATGGTTCAACAGTAGATTATAAGGACACAGGCTGGGTGGACGACGATGAGGATCTGGAATTTCTCATTGATGACGTACTTGGTGCAGAAGACGGTGAGGGTGCATACGATCACACAGGGGACCTCGGTTTCACAGACTTGTAATATATAGTATCACTGCAATGTAATGCCTTGTTTCACTTTGCATAGCATTCACAAGGCTGGTATCCCCATTCATAGAACGTACTAGCCTTTTGATACCTAGCATAGGCCTACCCGATCTGGTATAACAATGCAAACCACCACCAGCTGGTATACCACCTTCCATACCACTTAACAGCCTGGCAAAACCATGTCACACATGCAAGGCTATGGATCAATCGAACATTTTTGCTGATGGTTCAGTAATATAATGGATGGTCACCATGACATAAATATTTGAAGATCAAGCCAGACTCAAGGTCCCATGCTGCACTTGTAGCCTAGTCCGACAATTGCCATCATTTTCCCCAGGTACACCTTTGTGTCTCTCCACAGTAACATCCAGATCCCGAACAGGCCTGCCAAATCCAACACCACCGAAGTTGTGACAACAACTCGGAACACTGGTGCAAATTCTACTGATGTTGTGGGAGGTACATTCACTCTAGGTCCACCAGCAGTACTCCAGGTGTAGCAGATGACGGTGAACACAAAGAAGAGCAGACCCCTTATGAACATGTCAGTGATAGAAAATGCAGGGAAAGGGGTGGCTGCATACCAGACCATAGTAGCAGCTGGAAGTGATAGTATAGTCCACAGGCTACAAAAGGTTGGCGCCTTGTACTGTGGCCAAAAGGAAATTGGTGAGTAATTGTACGGGTGCCCAGCTTTTATTCCACCTACCTCAGACCATAGAAAGGCAAGGTGCACAGACCTGGTAAACTTACTTCTGAAATACAGTGGAAAGATCGGTCTGTAGAGAAGGCCAGCAAAACTACGGCAGATGGAAAGCGAAGCAAAAGCACAGGTCAATGGATCTTTGGTTGCTTCGGGGATCTGGAAGACTGTGAGGGACGCGCTCTCAAACCGAATGATGTTGACATGAGCCCAGAAATGCGGATCGTATCTGGATACATGCACCGACGAAGAGGCCAGCGAATGTGGCAGCAATTTTCCATTCCGCAACTCTGGAGTCAACGAATGTGTTCCAAGCCTCAGTGGCTTTAAGGATTGACTCTGGTGCTAGACTGGAGGGCTCGTAGTGGATGGAGAAGGTGAAGTGTCCTGGGTCGTGTCAACAGTGTGGACTATTTGCAGCTCTGTGTGTTCACAGACCCACTGATGATATTTGGAATGGCTGTTGCTTGTCTGCTGAATAACATCAGATGCTTGCCAGGCGTAATAAAGAGGTAACATAAATAGAAGAGGCAGGTGAATGAAATGAAGGAAGCGCATCTAAGCCATGAATCTTTTAGAGAACAGAATGAAAAAGGTTTCAGTCACCATCACAATATAGCTTCACTGGGTGACATACCATTCATGTTGCATATTTCAAGAATCTCCCACTGTACCAGCGGTTTTGGTGTGATAGTATATGGGTCACCTGGTTCTTTTTGGTTTTTTTGGCTTCAGGGGATTCTGTATATTCCAAGTTCTCAGTATTGAGAATGAGGTTATGTTGGTCGTGGCCTGCAAAAATCTATTTTCGCGGTGTATGCCGATGCCTAAGAGATGAAACACGGGCATCGAGATGAAAATTCTATTCACCCTTCGTTGTCTGACAGGAGCATTGTCTAAGTAAATAGTTTACTTGAGTTGAGAAAAGGAAAAGCTCGGAATATACACATATAGGAAGTACAAAATAATGCGGCTGAGAGAACTCGGACATGCCATGCGAAGCAGTGGCCCACTAGCACAAGTCTATCTATGCAGACAAAGAACTTTGAACATTGATTTTATAGTGTGACCGGGTAGTTCTCAAAGATCCCGAGCGAAACGCATAAGCCAGGTATACCGATGATCCCAAGGCACGAGAACAAGTACCAGCTCCATTAATATCACCTTCCAATCGCAAGATCGGGTCCAATAAAGCATTACCTGACGATGGAAGTATGACAAACATTGCCACGTTTTCATGTGTGCCTGAACCGATCATGCTATGCTATGCGCGAAGTGCTGTGGGTCTTGTTCCAGCAAAGGAACGAACTGTCGGTTGTAAAATATGCCGATGTCAGCGAAGCACCTTAATTAATTTAGTGTGGCGGAACATTGACATGGACACGACTGCTCCACTGGGATCTAGATTCTTCGATCCATGGCAGAATGAGAATTGTTCTCATGACTACACCTCATGATTTAGAACTTGGGCAGTGCCGTGCGGACGCTACTAGGCTGGAGGGTATCGGAAGTAAAGACTCCGAGTCCACGAGTATCACTTGCTGTGACGCGTATTAGTATGTGAGGTGTCTGAACGATAGGTACCATAGATTAACATTTGATAGTGGTGGGAGCAGCTGTTGCAACTATCAGAATGCCCTTCGAGTCTCCCTCTTTCTGATGCCCGTTTGGACATTACATCCGACACCCTCATATGGATATTTGGGTGGGTACACTGAATCAATTTCTGAAGCTGATGTTTGTTCTAGATCAATACGCTGCGGTACATTATTCAGGATGGGTACACTTACTTACCGTCAGCATCAAGAATATATCTCAATATGGCACTTCCAGGCTGGACTGTATCCTGCAGCGACATCTGCGTGCCTAATCATAATGTCAGTAAACTATGACGTTGACGTCGGGTAACAACCACGGCCTAGT